>KN471799.1:342-13932 GCA_000787095.1 Periophthalmodon schlosseri
GTCTATAAAAATGTCAAAACAATATAAAAAATGTAAATAAAAGAGCCATGGAGCAACTCCAGTAACTGCTAGGTCACCTCTGGTAAAGACATTAAATCAGACCTATTCTGCAAAGTGGACTTTTCAGAGCTTTTAACTATGTTCTAGTCGTTTCTTCTCATTGAGCCTCTGAAGTTGTATTTGGAGTGATTCATGCTTGAGTAATCTTTAATCGCTTATTTTCAAGACACCATTTTGCCAGTTTACCCCCGTTTTCACCTCCGCCGGTACACTGCCACTGTGACGTACATGGCCACTGTGACGTATGCACTTCCTTGTCCAATTTTATTTTCTTAATCGGTGATACTCATAGGATTCGGCAGCGTTGTGTAGTCATTTTGGTACAAATGAAAAAAAATGGGGCTGCTCGCTATGTGATGTGCAGATATCCATAGGAGGGGCCGACAGCATGCGGCGCTTTGTTGTGATGATGTTTATGGCAATGTCAGCTCCCATTGGGCACTGCAGGTTCCTAACACGGAAGTCAGCGGACTTGATTCTTTGTCAAGTCGTTTTAGATGAATATTGCGATTTAAAATGTGCAAATTATAACATAATGATCCACGGGTGTCAGAGATTATAACTATAGAGCACGCATAAGCACAATAGGGCTAATTTAGTCTCTTGAATCTCTAGTGGCTTTCTATAAAGTTACAATATATAATTGTAGAACAAGCAGTACTATTCTTCTTAAAGGTCCCATATTACGTTATTCTCTGATCAAACATACCTGGAGTTGTGTTTTGTTTCATTCACACATGTTTAACACACAAACCATATGCATATTTAAGATGAGTTCTTCTTTCAAACAGAAAACATTCTGTTCCACCTTGTGATGTCATGTGGTAATACAAGAAGTGCTCCACTGTGTTTTTAAACTCCATACACCTTCACTAGAATCATTTGGATGATTTCGGCCCTGGAATTTCCAATCCCTTTTGAACTAAACGCAAAAGGTAGCTGTTAACTTGAAAACTACCGCTTCATGACATCAAAAGATGGATCAGAGCATTCTGATCTTTGGAGATGTAGACAGACTAATAATAAAGGGTTACTCAAATATGTTAACAAAACAAAACACAACTCCAGGTATATTTTTGAGGAGCTAACAGCATTATAACATGGCTTAATGCTCACAAGAGTCCATTTTAATTTAGCTTAAGTCCATCATTCTTGTTTTACTCACAATGACTCCTGCGGTCCACGGGTTGAGCAGGAACAGAGCACAGACAAGGAAGGTGCAGGCTAACACCACGCTGATGGAGAGAAGGAGCCAGTGTCGTAGGCTGACGTACTGTTCCCAGAAGAGGAAGGGGTAACCGTTGGGGTAGGAGGCCAGGCCCTGCAGGCTGTAGTTACTGCAGATGGACCGCACGCTCTCAATGGCCTCCACAAACTCAGGCGTCTCCCGGAGCCCGTTGAGGTAGAAGGGGAACTGTGCGTATTCAATGGGCTCAGCGGCCGGGACTGAACACACAAAACAAGATATGTGTTAGAGTTGGGTTTTGGCTTGACAAAGAGTTTTCTTTTTTTTATTTTAATAATGATTATTGAAGTTTTTCAGCATAATAGTTGGTAATAATATTATATATGTGTCATCAATATAGCTTAACAGAAAAAAAAACAAAAAAACAAAACAAGTAATACATAAAATCAGTATATAACTAAAAAAATAAAATAAATAAAACAACAGACAAATAATAATAAAAGTTAAATAAAAAAATTAATTAAAAAAAGGGCGGTGGGGTGAACTTGCATATTCACGTTTGTCAAAGTGAGAAGTACCATTTGCATTCTGATTGGATTATTGGCTTAAGAACCAATGTTTGTTGAACAAATTTTTGTATTTTGGTTTTTTTTGTAATTGTGGAAAAAGCTCTAAATATCCAATAGTATTTGAACCTCTTAATCTATGTGTTAGGATATTTTTGTATATAATAACCCAGATCAGACCTCATTTTGAAACTCTTAAGAAACAAAAACACGTGTAAGTAGAATAGTACACATTGGTCCAGTTTTCTTTTATCACAATATAAAGATTAAATTAAAGCCTGTTTTGAAAAGGTTTTGCCAAATGATTCCCTGTCCGGACGTGTTTTATATTCAGAACAAATGAAGATGGCTTATCAGGTAAACACAGCACTAACATCTGCAAGTAATACTAGCCTTATTATTACCCAGAATTCACTTTCCCCCCCTCAGCAGTGATCCAGATGTATCTGTGAGTCTGTGTGTGGTGGGGGTGGGCCCTAGAGGAGAGTGTGAGACAGAGCTCCTTTGACTGGGACCCGGAGAGTGGCGCTGCCAGGCTAATGAGGGTCTATCAGCTCCAGACAGAGGACAGGGTCAGATTCAAAGCAAAGACTGTATAAAAAAGTAGACTACGTGAGTGTGACATCACCCGCGGTGTTCGGCTCCAGTCAAATGAAGCTCATCGAGGCAGGGATCTAGCAGTTATAGGGGCCAATTTGCAGCTGAGTTCCATATTTGGGGGTGCAGGGAGTGGGTGCTTAGCAACGCTGTCAATCAAACCTGTTGCTAACGCTAGTGCGAGTGACCTCTGGGAAAGAAGGTGCCTGATTTGTGTGTTATTAATGTTCATACCTTGATATATGGACACAGTAGCGAAATAAAAACACCAGTGAAGTGAAGTGGAGCCAGAGACGATGGAGCTGGAAGCGCACCCATGCTCACTTGGAACGTGGCAGCTAGCAGGTTAGCTATGTCCATAGTAATTGTAATTTTGCCTTGATTATGTCATTATTCCATCTGCTTGTTACCATGGAGATAAATTTAAGTTTAATGCCATACTGTGGAACTTCCCAGGCAAAGCAAGAACATCAAATCCGCTGCTTGCACGCTACTGTAAAATGCTACTATGAGGAGGCTGGGCCAGCAGTGTGAGTGAGTGACAGGGAAATTTAACCAATCAGAGTGAAGAGGGAATTTAAAAAGTAGACATCTTTGTTACTCTTGTCCAACAATATAAAGCTACTAGTACTGAAGGACGCATGTGTGAACTAAGGCTGTGATGGAATCCAAAGAGTTTAGCCAAGTGAAATGGTACTACTTAAAACTCATATATAGGAAGACATGGGCTATTAAAATCATGATTTCACTTTCTTTTGGGCCACCCCTATTTCCAACAGGTAATAGGAGCCATGTTGAATTCACATTTCTAACCTTGGCACTTCAGTGTGTGTGAGAAGCTGGTTTTGTTTTGGTTTCTGCTCCACATGGCCTGCGGGGTCAGACAGGAGCACTCGCTAACATGCTTTGGCCCTTCATAATTGCAACTATAAATTTCCATTAAGACAAGCGCTGGCTCCCGTCCAAAAACTTCCACTCTGGGGGGCTCGGGCACAGCCAAAAACTTCACGCTCCTGATCCAATCACATCCCTGCTCTGTTATAAAGTACTTCCTGCTTGTTATCCAATTGTGCACCCCACTTAAACCCAGTCGCTACTCGTTAACCAATCGTTTTCCTCTCACACAGGGCACTTCCTGATTTGTACTGAATCGCTGGCGGGATTCAAACGAGAACATGTTTTTTATGGGAGGTACAGCGGTGAGTGTGCAGTAGGGAATTAAAAAAGGGTGAGTGCAGTGAATGGGGTCAGTGAGTTTTAATAATGTGTGTGTGTAAATGTAGGTATGTGTGTGTGTGTCTGAGTTTGTGTGTGTGTGTGTATGTGTGTACGTGTGTGTGTGTAGATGTGAGTGTGTGTGTGTGTGCCTGTGTGTGTGTAAACGTGCGTGTGCATATGGGTGTGTGTGTGTGCGTGCTTGTATGTGTGTGTGCGTGTGTACATGTGGGTTTATGTGTGCATATGGGTGCTTGTGTGTGTGCTTGTGTTTGTGTGTCTGTGTGTACGTGGATATGTCTGTGTGTGTATAAATGTGCATGTGGAAAAATGTGTGTGTGTGTGTGAGGTGTGCGTGTGACACGAGGGCCCCACAATAGACAGGATTATAGCGTTCTCCGCAGGTACCTCTAGGAGAGCCACAGTGTCTCGTATATTTGGGCTCTGGCTCTGAAACTTGAGCTTCCACAAATATATATTAAAGATACTGCAGTGGTCTACAGTGGTGCAGCCGACCGCCTCACAGACCACCTCACAGACCGTCTCGCAGACCGCCTCGCAGACCGCCTCGCAGACCGCCTCGCAGACCGCCTCACAGACCGCCTCACAGATCAGATCACCTCACAGATCAGATCGCTTCACAAACTGCTTCACAGAGTGCTTCACAGACTGCTTCACGGACCGCCTCACAGATTGCCTCACAGATCACCTCACAGACCACCTTACAGATCGCCTCACAGACCGCCTCACAGACAGCCTCACAAATCAGACCACCACACAGAGCGCCTCACAGACCGCCTCACAGACCGCCTCACAGACCGCCTCACAGACCGCCTCACAGACCGCCTCACAGACCGCCTCACTTCACAGACCACCTCACAGACCGCCACAGACCGCCTCACAGACCGCCTCACAGACCGCCTCACAGACCGCCTCACAGATCAGACAGCCTCACAGACTGCTTCACAGACCACCTCACAGACCGCCTCACAGACCACCTCACAGACCACCTCACAAACCGCCTCAAAGACTGCCTCACAGACTGCCTCACAGACCACCTCACAGATCAGACTGCCTCATAGACCGCTTCACAACTTCAATCAGACTGAGGCATAAGGATCATTTTAATACGACAAACCCCATTGTCTTATGTAAATATTTTACAGAATTTCATATCAAATATGACACAGTTAATGATAATTTTGGTGTCATACGTATGTTTGTGTGAAATATGCCACATCATAACTTAAGTTCCCTGATTCAAATGCATTTATAAACAAGCCTGTAGAACATGTGACCTTGTTTGTTTAGGAGGTTTGACCCAGACTAATGGGCAGAACAAGTGACCACATCATTCAAAACAAAAGTAAAAGAAGTAAAGTACAGTACTTAAGTAGACATTTTAAGTATCTGTACTTTACTTAAGTATATTTTAAAGTGGATACTTTTTACTTTTACTTTACTACATTAGAGAGTAGGCATCTGTACTTTCTACTCCACTACATTTTTGAACTGGGCTGAAAAGTAAAAGCATTTTTTATTATTGTCTGAGACCTGCTGAAAAGGCTGAGGGTTTATTTTTAAACACGTTTATAATTTGAGCAAACAAAAATATACAAATAAAAACAGATAGAACAAAACAACCGATTCAGTTGTTTCTCTTGAACAATATTCAGCAGAAATCTTTATCAAAATCACTACATTTGAAGCTTTATAACACCTCAAAATCTGTGTGAAATACTTATTTACTCTTTACTCTTTAAGTACATTTTTAAACAGGTACTTTAATACTTTTACTTAAGTACATTCTTTTACTTTTGAGTATTTTTTTAAGTAATAAAACTGAGTACCAGTACTTCTTCCACCACTGTATTTAATATACAGTTTTTGTTTTAATAGACTGGAACAATAACTGCATTACTCTGTCCTATTTCAATACATTTTCAAGACTCAAGGCACATAAACACTCATTATGCAGCCAGACATATTTCTTAATGAAGTCATCTCATTCTCTTCCCATTCAGTAAAACCATCCAACGAAAACTTCATAATATGAGTTTTCAGACTTCCCACTGTCCCATTAGTCAAAGCCATAGACTGCATATATAAATGGCCAAAGCTAACCTGCTAGCCGCCACTTTTAAATAGATAGTGAGCATGGGCGTGCTTCCAGCTCCATCAACTCCAATTCACTTTCTATCGAAAAACTCTGTTCCCTCTCTCTGTAATTGCTGCCATCTGCCTCGTCATTTTGGTTTTAAAATGTTCGTATTAACCTGCTCTCTGTGATCCCAGTATTTTTATTTCGCTATTGTGATATGAACATTCATAACAGACACATCAGGTGCCTTCTTTTCCCGGGGTTGCTCCTGCTAGAGTTAGCAACGCTGTCAATCAAACATATTGCTAAGTGCTCTCTCCCTGCTAACCAGCAGTGTGGGCTGGAAGGGGCGTTACCTTCAACAGCCTTGCTCCAGATTGGCTCTTTGGTTACTATGATACTCGTGGTCAGAATTCCAAATATGGAACTCGGCTCCAAATTGGCCCCTATAACTGCTAGCCTCGATGAGCTTCATTTGACTGAAGCCGAACGCTATGGGTGACGTCACACTCACTTAGTCCACTTCTTTATACAGTCTATGGTCAAAGCGGCCGTGACTTACTGCTGAGGCGTGTTTCGGGCATGGAGTCGGTCCGGTCGTGGATCCACTCGGGAGGGTGGGGCCGGAGGTTGGCCTGGGACGCGGCGTAGGCCACTGGATCATTGCTGACCCAAGCTGTTAGGTAGATGTAAAAGGCTCTGGGGTTGATTATGCCATCTGCGTCTACCAGCCTCTGCCGTCTCAGCTGGAAAGTAAAACAGAAAGAATTTAATAACACAACTAAACCATGATTAAAGATGTATTATGTAACTTTTCTGGTAGGGATACGCTACCGCCTCCATGGAGATGTTATTGCTTTACCTGGAGTTCCACAATAGGGCATTAAAGGCCCTGCACCAGATTTTTCCCATTTGTCTGGAGCAAAATTTGTGTTGTTCAAGTGTAGATATTTTGTATAAGCAGCCCTTGAGGTCAAAATAAGTCTGCATCTAATTAGCATTTTATCAAGAAGTGTGCATTAGCATGCTAGCTGTTGTTAACTTTATTGTCATGGCAAAACTTCTCATTGCTACTAAACTCATCATAATGAATAAATAGGATACTCAGAAGGCACAAGGTAGGTGAGGAATAACTTTGGACCACTGCAAAACGTTTAAAATGAACTAATTCTGTTTTTCACGTTTTAAGATATTAAAAATCAATTACAAACATTTTTATAGCTGAAAAAAAACTGCGCATTAGCATGCTAGTTGTTGTTAGGATTATTGTCATGACAAAACTTTGCATTGCTGCTAAACTCATCACAATGCATAATTCTTACTTTGAGTGTGGTCAGAACTCCACAGATCTAACCTGAAATTTGATCTGGTGATGTTTCCTGCTTGTCTCCATGGAAATATACGTTTAATGCCATACTGTTGAACATTCAGGAATTCCAATAACATCTCCATGGAAAAAAGCAGATCGCACGCCCTCCTCTAGAAAAGTTACAGAGTGCACCTTTAAGCTTTGGTTACAAGAATTATCATAGACACACAGTGAATCCGTTGCAGCTCATTTATATAACGCAAAGCCAAGTTTTTGAAATTCGGAAATCAGAAAGAGGAAACGGAGTAATTAAGTTGGAAAATTGAGTGATCGGGGAGTGGTTAAACTTGATATTGTGGTCACTGATGTATACACTGGACGAGGAGGCGTATTGTGGCCAGGTCAAAGCCAAACAGGTGAGTTTATTTACACACCAACGCTGCAGCTTTCAAAATAAAACTCAAATATTTGCCTGCCGCTCTTTCCAACCAAAGAAAAATCAACAGAGCCAACACTGGGACCATTCTGAACATTCCCGCTCTGGTCAGAGCAGCTTCCCGGAATTATCATGCCACATTAAAACATGGAAAGTGTTGAATCAGCCTCTCCCTTTACATGCAGCAGATAGAGCGGGGCCAAGCTCACGTCCCAGCTCCTGACCGCTCTAAGCTGTTTGGACAGAGGGCGGCGTCTCATGACCGCTCTAAGCAGTTTAGAAAGGGGGCGCCGCCTCATGACCGCTCTGGGCAGTTTGGATAGGGGGCGCCGTCTCCTGTCTGCTCCCAGCAGTTTGGACAAAGGGCGCCGCCTCCTGACTGCTCTGAACTGTTTGTACAGAGAGCGTTGTCTCCTGACCGCTCCGAGCAGTTTGGACAGGGGGTTTCGCCTCCTGACCGCCCCCAGCAGTTTGGACAGAGAGCACCGCCTCCTGACCGCTCCAAGCAGTTTGGATAGGGGGCGCCGTGTGACCTCCTCTTTTCTTTCTCTTTTTCATGCAATTGTGCTGAGTGTGTGCTTTTGAATCAACCTTAAAATGTGCATTAACTAGTTAATACGGCTATCCATGGGTTTTGAATGAAAATGTGAAAGATTAGCACCATTGTCGTAGCAATTAACAATTCAAAACAAAAGAATGTGTGTTTTGTAACCTTATCTAAAATATGAATTAAATATGGTTTTCAGCTAGATATAGGTTTCAGAGTAATGAAAATTTTGCACCCATTACCATGGCAATTAACAAGTAAAAAATAAATATTATATCTTTGGATTGGCAAAAAATACTTAAAATGGTGCCCATAAACAAAAAAACTGAAACCCATGAATACGTTCAACTCAAGTTGATTTGGTATTTTTACGTGGGCCTTTTATGTCTTACTCAAACATGTGTGAATGAAACAAAACACAACTCCAGGTATGTTTTTGAGAAGGTAACAGCATTATATCGTGGCTTAAAGCTCACAAGAGTCCATTTTGTATAATATAGGAGCTTTAACACACACGAGTTGGGTTAATTCTTAAAGGGCCCATATTAAGCTATTCTCTGATCTCTGTTTTAATGTTATTTCCTCATCACAAACATACCAGGAGATGTGTTTTGTTTCATTTACACATGTTTAACACATAAACCCTGCATATATAGGCTGAGTTGTTCTCTCGAATTAAAAACACTTTGTTCCACTTTATGATGTCATCTGGTAATACAGGAAGTGTTCCACTGTATTTTTAAACTCCCCACACCTTCACTAGAATTATTTGGATGATTTCAGCCCTGGAATTGCCAATCTCTACTGAACTAAAGGTAAAAGGAGGTGTTAACTTGAAAACTACCACGCCATGACATCACAAGGTGGAACAGAGCATTTTGAGCTTTAGAGATGTAGACAGACTAATAATAAAGGGTTACTCAAACATGTGTGAATGAAACAAAACACAACTCCAGGTATGTTTTTGAGGAGCTAACAACATTATAACATGACTTAAAGCTCACAAGAGTCCATTTTGTGTAATATAGGACCTTTAAGACACAAGAGCTGAGTTAAATCTTCATAGTGAAATATCCGCGGTCGGTGGTGGTTGGTGTAGGTACAGACAGGCCCTCCTGGGTGTAGGCCCAGAGCTTAAGCATTACAACCTCTGCCACTCCTCCGTCTGCGAGCCATAAATCGCAAGGCCAGGACCCAGTGCCAGGACGAAGGAGGGACAAGGAGAACGGACTGTGTTTTTGGGACTGGGGCGAGGAAAAAAGGAAAAATGGCTTCACTTAACAATGAAAAAATTGGCTGGAGCCCTGAGTCTGTGTGCAGTTAACCTGGTTGTTAACACTGAAGAAAATGCCACCCAGCAAATGGAGTAGAGCTATAAAAATAACACAGCATCTGTACAAATCTAGCTACCTACGAGTACCCAGAATGCCTGGCGCCACAGAGGGCCTGACCAGAACAAGCTGCTGATAGCAATAGCACAGTCTCTCAGTCTGTTCTCTCCTGCAACATCAAGTTAAAGACACAATATGGAACTTTTTGCTATACCTGTTTTTGTATCAGGCCATTGCTTTGGCTATATTGTTGTACAGAATGGCATTAAGCTCATCTATCGCCATGGAGACAAGCAGGTCAGACCAAGTTAGAAGTTACAGCTCAGATTTGTGAAGAGGCGATTCCACTCAGAGTAAAAATGCATGTTTTGAATTTTTTTTTTTTTTAGCATAGCTCCTTTTACCTTTAGTCCAGTAGAGATTGGCAATTCCAGAAATTATCCAAATGATTCTAGTGAAGGTGTATGGAGTTTAAAAACACAGGGGAGCACTTCCTGTATTACTACATGACATTACAATCAGCCTCTCCCAAAGTGGAACAAAGTGTTTTTAGTTTGAGAGAAGAACTCAGCCTAAATATGCAGGGTTTGTGTGTTGAACATGTGTTAATGAAACAAAATACAACTCCGGGTATGTTTGTGATGAGGAAGCAACATTGTAACACAGATCAGAGAATAGGGCCCTTTAAGCTATATTTCACGTTCTCTTTCGTCTTAAAACCCATTCTCTTGTTGCCAAAAGCGATTCTGAGTAACAAATAAAAATAACCAGTAGATTCTGCAATAAAAGCCAAACAAAACAACGCTGTAATCGATTTGACTATTTCAAATTGACACATATGGAACAAATGGCTGACAGAAAAAATAAAACGTTAACAGGACAGGATCAAAAGCAGAACACCTCAGCACACATCCATGGAGTGGCATATCAAAACAAAACATCTCGCTCTGTAATTTGCCAGACTTGGAAGAGGCCTGTTCTTCATTTAGGGCCCAAAAACAGCTACTCCAGCTCCCACCCGCATGCCGTTTCATTGAAAGCGGACACAGCTTGGGAGAAGATGGGGCCAGAGTCTACAGGGTCTGGACTGGATTTAGCAGTGGGATATGCAACAACTGTATGTCTTCAGGCTGTCACGGGAAGCCAGCAGCCCCCCCTCTTCCCCGCCGTATATGTCTCATGGCAACAACACGGCAACACAGACACAGGAAGTGACATCACAGCCCGCACACCATGGCCACACTCTACTTCCTGCAGACTGAGCTGACAACTGAGGGAAGGCAAAATATGGAAATGCCAATGTCTACTGAACTAAAGGTAAAAGGAGCTGTTAACTTGAAAACTACCACTTCATAACATAACAAGGTGGAACAGAGCATTTTTAGCTTTGGAGATGTAGACAGACTAATAATAAAGGGCTACTCAAACATGTGTGAATGAAACAAAACACAACTCCAGGCATGTTTTTGAGGAGGTAACAGCATTATAACATGGCTTAAAGAGTCCATTTTGCAACAGCCAGCCAAGATACAGATATGAAAATGTCAAGGAGGTACTCAAGTAGGGTTGTCAAAAGTATTGAAAATGAACTAATCAATAATAAAACTAGTATCATGTACCAGGTTAATACAAACATTTAAAGACTAAAATGACAAGCCTGACAGCAGCAGTTACAGAGAGAGAAGCCACAGTTTTTCAATAGAAAGTGAATTGGAGCCAGAGGCAAGCCCATGCTCACTTCCTATTTGGAACGTAAGAGGCAACAGGTTAGCTATGTCCATTTATATATTTTTATTTCGGTATTTTGTCCATAAATCAAGATATGAACCTTAATATCAGACAAATCAAGCTCCTGCTAGCATTAGCAACAGGTTTGACTGACAACGTTGCTAAGCGAGAAGGGGCGTTACCTTCAACCACCTCACTAAAGATTGGTGAGGTGGTTGCTATGATACTCTCGGTCAAAGTTCCAAATATAGAACTCGGCTCCAAATTGGCCCCTATAACTGCTAGCCTCGATGAGCTTCATTTGATGGGAGCCGAACGCTATGGGTGAAGTCACACTCACTTAGTCCACTTCTTTATACAGTCTATGGTTGGTCCCAGGGAGTCAACGGGGGGGGCCCAGAATTGGACCCTCTTCTTATTAATTTATATTAGAGGGGGGCCCATGTGAGGCTTCTTGACCTGTGCCCCCAAATTTCTATCGATGGGCCTGGTTGGTCCCATAATACAGGAGTGGTAATGTATTAGACAAAGGCAATGAAAGACTATGTAAGATTTGTTGTGCTTCAGTACTAAATTCACAGGGCTGATGTCTGTGTCTAGTGCACACTTCACAGAGCAACACGTCCTCCAAGTGGGACAAATGGTTCAAATCAAGATAATCGCTTTTTCAGAAGCTAAGCTCGAGTGAGTTTGAAATTCCAGGGCTGCGTCAGGTCAAAGACAGAAGGTACAGATGGATAGAATGCAGAAGAATGTCCAAAAAATGTGGTTATAATCCGGGTGTGGCTCTAAAGCTCCAGATCATAAATCGTTTGAATATGATGAGACGACAGAGGAACTAACTCAGGTCTTCAATCTGTCACTACGCATATATTAAAATGCGCCGCTGTTATGTAACTGTTACAAACAAGGGCTGACGCAAAGATGAAAACACACTGGAACTGGCAAACCAAATGTGAGACTCATTTGAGGTATTTCTGGTTAGCTAATCGCCTTGAGAAACAAAACGCCAGATTATAACAAACAACTTGGCCAATGCTTTTGTAAATCACAATAAATCGGTGATACAGTTGTTATCAGTAACAGCCATATTTGATTTGAACACGCCTCCACAGAAAGGCATAGACTGTATATATAAATGGACGTAGCTAACCTGCAAGCCGCCGCATTCCAAATAGGAAGTGATCATGGGCGCACTTTTGGCTCCATCGGTTCCAATTCACTTTACATTAGAAAACTGTGGCCCCTCTCTCTGTAACTGCTGCTGTCAGGCTTGTCATTTTGGTCTTAAAATGTTTGTATTAACCCGCTCTACATGATCCTAGTATTTTTATTTTGCTATTTTGTCCATAAATCAAGATATGAACATTAATAACAGACACATCAGTTGCCTTCTTTCCCCGAGGTCGGGCCAGCTAGTGTTAGCAACAAGTTTGATTAACAGCATTGCTAAGACAGCATTGAACATTAATAACGGACACATCAGTTGCCTTCTTTCCCCGAGGTCGCGTCAGCTAGTGTTAGCAACAGGTTTGATTGACAGCATTGCTAAGTGCCCACTCCCTGCTAAACTAGCGGTGTGGATTGGCTCTTTGTTTGCTATGATACTCTCGGTCAGAATTCCAAATATGGAACTCAGCTCCAAATTTGCCCCTATAACTGCTAGCCTGGATGAGCTTCATTTGACCGGAGCTGAACGCTATGGGTGACGTCACACTCACTTAGTCCACTTCTTTATACAGTCTATGGTATGTATATAAAACGTAGAAAGTAGTAAAAAGAAAAGAAAACACTGAATGAGAAGGTGTGTCCAAACTTTTGACTGCTGTATCGATAAATGTATCGATCAATAAAAAAAATGAAAAAAAGCCCCACCTGGTTGAAGTTGATCGGCTTTTCCCTGCGTCCCGTTTGCACTAGAAGTTTATAGGCCAGAACGCCCTCGTCAGAAGCGTTCTTGTAGTTCGAGTGGGTGATCCGACCTAACTCCCAGTCGTTGTCGAAAGCTTGCTGTAGACCTGCAACCAATCACAGCATGACACATTACTTACATGGGACCACTTAGTGCTCCATACCTTGTTATTGTCATTTGTCAAAGATTTTACAGAGCCTATATACGCCTCACCCTATAACAAGCCTGACTGACTTAATATGATAACTTAGTCCATTGTCAGGCCCTGTGCAAGACTTCAAAAGAGCTTAAATCTACCATTTTTTGATTCACTGGTGAATATATGAAGAACATGTGCATTTGTCCCCCTCCTCAAAGCTCCCCCCATGCTGTGGTCGATGTTGTTTTGGGTCTCGTTCCTTGGCCTGCCTGGCTCCAATTTGTCCCATGAACCCATAAAGTAATATCAGAGTCTGCTCCTTCTCTCGCACCCACAAACTCCCCGTGTGGTTAAGAATACTGTCCCTCTACAAGGCTTTTATCGTTCAAGTTTTTACTATTTGGCATTGTGTAGTTTTAACATGTCAATGAGGAATATAAATGGTATATTTGACCACTAAGGG
>KN471800.1:5797-36063 GCA_000787095.1 Periophthalmodon schlosseri
GGGGGGGAGGGGCCGCGGGGGGGGGAGCCCCCACCCGCCGAGCCGAAGGTTGGCGGCTCGAATCCCGCTCTCGACGTAAACGTCGTCGGTTGAGCGGTCAGATTTCAGTTCCCGCAAGTGAATGCTGCTGTTGCGTCCTTGGGCAAGACACTCGACCCGCCTCGCCCTCGGTGTCTGCGTACGCTGGTGTGCGAATGTGTGTGAATGAGCGGTTCCTTGATGTAAAGTGCTTCGAGTGCCTAGAAGGTGGAAAATTGCTATATAAAAATGTGACCGTGGCCATTTACTGCAGTTTCTATAGGTTTACGAATGTGTTGGACAATAGGGAAGAGTAAAATGGAATTTTCACAAACTGGTTTTATCACGGTATCAACTTCAATAAACTACAGTTATTATGATATTGTAGCTATAGGCTAAGAGTATTGCTGGGTTTCAGATGACATCGCCACATTCTATTGGCCAATAATGTTTAATGCAGATGGGGGACAGCTAAAATGGACGTTGTTAAAATGCGGATTTGTGTTGTAATACAGTGAGATCTTGGGTTTTTCTTGTCACTGGTAGAAATGATCAGGTTCAACCATTGCAAATTTACCTTTTGACTGTTCCATGGCAAAGTGCAGCGTAATCAACAGGTAAAACGTCCGTCTGAGAGTATGACATCATCACATTCTACAATCTGAAAACCACCAGTAGAAGAAATGCTACTTTATGTGTTGAATACAATCATCTCTTCCCATTTGAGAACAAAGAGAACAATAGAGTTAGCCAGGATGTCAACAGGTGTGAAAATACCCATTAAGAGTTGTATGAATGTGCTAAGAATGACTCAGGCACAGTGCTCACTTAGTGTAGCTCAGTAGACCTAGCCTACAAACATAAACTGTAAATAATCGCTGTTTCCAGTTTCAGTGTAGTTAGCTCCTCCCTTCAGACAGATATAAGGCAGTGTCCAGCAGTAATCTGACCGGAACTGAAGAAGCGGCTTGGACGAGCAGCCAAACGTCTTCACTCCTACAGTTTTTTGTCCAGTTGACAGAGTTTACGTTTGGCTTTTACTATGTCTTCCTATGTTCCTATCTATGTTCTAATGTTGTTTCCTCATCACAAACAGACCTAGGGTTGTGTTTTTTTTCATTCACACATGTTTAACACACAAACCCTGCTTATTTAGGCTGAGTTCTTCTTGCAAACCGAAAAACACTCTGTTCCACCTTTTGATGTCATGTGGTCATACAGGAAGTGCTCCACTGTGTTTCCAAACTCCACACACCTTCACTAGAATCATTTGAATAATTTCAGCCATGGAATTGCCGATCTCTACAGAACTAAAGGTAAAAGGAGCTGTTAACTTGAAAACTACCGCTTCATGACATCACAAGGTGGAACGGAGCATCTTGAGCTTTGGAGATGTAGACAGACTAATAATAAAGTGTTACTCAAACGTGTGTGAATGAAACAAAAGCACAACCCAGGTGTGTTTTTGATGAGGTAACAGCATTAGAACTTGGCTTAACACTCACGAGAGTCAATTTTGTGTAATGTAGGACCTTTAAACCCGAAGCTAAAACTTGGACTGGACCAGGACTAAACCAGAACCAGGAACGAACCAAACTCGGTCTACATCAGGATTAAACTCAGCTCAAGTGTGAATGAACCCAAATGGTCATTGTCCAGGGTGTTTCCCACTTTGTTGCCCCTACACAGGACACAAAAAGACCAAAAACATATAGAATCATTTCAACTTAAATTCAAACTGTTTCATTTGCCCCACGTTAAATTAGACAGTGTGTGGACTTTCAGTTATTTTTATTTGACATTTTGTGAGAATACAACCATATCTCAGAAGCCTTGACACAGCAAATGTTATTAAGAACGCCTTTTGTAATAAATATTAAATGGATCTGGTAAAAACATAATCAGAAACCCGCCCGAAGTTCCAGTCTGGAGCGACTCATTTGTAAAGGTCCATCTTTGTAATTCCATTGGTGTCACAGTGATTGATGGAGCGAGCCTTTTCTTATACCTCAAAAAAGTGCACAAGAATTTCATTTCACACACCTATTTCCAGCACTGTTCTTCAGACAAAACATTTCATTATTAAAGAAAAGGAAGTAGTAGCGGTTTGTTATGATGGCGCTGTTAACATTTGGATGAGCAGAGCAGGTGTGAGCAGTGATACCAGACCTTCTACAGCAGCTGTCAAACGCTGCTTTAAAACATGCCTGGGCCCCTTCTGCAGATGTTGAAGAGATTTACATGCGTTTAAGTGACATAAACATGTTGGTACATATGGTGTGTATCTCAGGTAATGGCACATGCAGGGTCCACACCGGCACCTGGAGGCTGTCAGTTTCAGACAGCTTCACAAAACATCTCTGTTACTTTCTATTTATTTATTTAAAGAGGGAGTATTTTACTTCTATGTGGTATTCACTGCTAACACATAACATATTTAGATCACCATGTTTCCTTTTACTGTTTTAAAACTGCTACATTCGCAGAAAACAACATATTAACATGTTTTATAAGTTCCATTTTCGTTTTTGACGCTCTGAGTCAAAAGTCACTCCCCCATCACAGCGCTATCACAATTGGCTTTGTGCACAACAGCGCCCCCAACCTCACTGTTAGCGTCACTGCTTCCTGTCCAGTTTTATCTCTGAGGTTTTTGCCGAGTCACGCTAAAATAAATACAACACATATTTAAAGATCAGACAGTGGACAGGGAACATGTTAAACACTACAC
The DNA here is from genome assembly GCA_000787095.1 of Periophthalmodon schlosseri. Lineage (NCBI taxonomy): Eukaryota > Metazoa > Chordata > Actinopteri > Gobiiformes > Gobiidae > Periophthalmodon > Periophthalmodon schlosseri. The sequence continues at coordinate 8,547 of KN471800.1, forward strand.
AAATAAATGAATATGTCACCAGAGACACGTCTGTGTTTAGAAAGAGCCATGTTTGTGTCTCAGTGCTAACGCTAATGCTAATGTTGACGTGTAATAAATAACCTATTAAAACAACATCACAAACTGAAGTATTCTACATTTAAAAACAACTGGGTAGTCTATGAATTTTATCAGATTGTTTATTTTATGTTTTCTGATATTAATAAAAGTGACTGTTAGCTTAGCGAGATACAGTGAGCTAGCTAGCGTGTTGCTGTGTACAGTGTCTATTACAAACTGTGTGCGTTCTGCTAATGAAACTACAGCACATCACATCAGGTTTGTGAAGTTGTAGTGTATTGTTTCATATCATGTTTTTGTATATTTAATTGTCGTGTGGGAGCGTGGGTGACGTAGGTTTGTGGGCGGAGCACTGGACAAATCTTACAGCTAACCGTAAGGAGGGTTCGGATAGGGCCTGGGAGAGATCGCTAAATTACTCAAACATGCACGGATGACAATAAAACCTCTTCAAACATGTTTTTAATGAGGGAACAACATTATAACGTGGGAGAAAGATCCAAAAAGTCGAATTTTGCATAATTAGATTGGCTGACCCGCCCCTGTTGTATTCTCATATCACCACTAGATGCTGTCTGCGTTACTGCTGTCGGGTAGTGTGCCAGCTTTGGTTTGACAGAAGAAAACCACAGGTGAGAGCACAAGTGAGTCTGAACAAAGGCCAGGTGAGGAAAGGAGGAAGCAGGTTTCACATCTGCCATCTGCTGGTGACAAAAATCAAACAAACTTGCAGGTGGTAGCTTTAAAGCATAAAGTCTGAATCTAATCGTACAACAACTGTCAAATGAATATGGAACCGATTGGACCAAAGGGGCTGAGTTGGACTCGTTATCCATTTTGAAAACACACATTGCTGTTGATTCCCCAGGACTGTGTTTTTGGTGAGCACATTGGCAGTCACGCTTCCTCTTCAGTTTGCCTGGAGAGTATATAAATAATGCTCCAAACTGTGCAGTGAAGTCGGAATCAGAAAACGGTTTATGGGCATTGTCAGTGAATAAAAGTAGCTAGGAACGTGCTTCAGCCGTGTGACGACAATGCATAATGGTAAATGTAAGCTATGATAAATTAAAGGGTATGAAATAGTGCACCTTTAAATAATTATATGCGTTCACTTCACATTCAAGTCGATTTTTATGTCACTTTTCTTGTGTTCACGGCGACTAAATTGCTTTTTCCTGGAATGTGGCACAGTACGTCGTATCCATCTTGCATTTATTAACTGTATTGCTAAAAATACATTACATTATATCGCGCTTTTCCGCCTTCACGTCAAGGAACCACTCACCCTTTCATACACCGGCGCACGCAGACACTGGGGGCGAGGTGGGTTAAGTGTCTTGCCCAAGGACACAGCGATACCATTCATCTGTGAGAACTGGAATCGCACCGCCAACCTGTGGATCTACCTCTTTCGCTAAGTCTGGTACATTTAAAGACATGCTGATTAATGTCCCCTGTCCCTGTTGAACAGACCAAATAAATACACAAATTAATAAACGCATTTGGCTAAAACTAGTGGACGAAGTTGGAAAAAGCCTGACCTGAGTCTTTCACTAACTGGAATTCACTGGGCCGTTTACATTTCGACTGCACTCGCTACAAACTGTTCATGTGTTTGTTTTGCATTGCTAATGGCCGAGCAGTATATACCCTACACACCATTCCCACAACCCATTTTTGTAAAGAATATGAGAACTCAGAGGTTGACTGATTCTCCAAAGGCAATCAACCAAACACCATTGGTATTACAGGGTTTTAAAGAATCCAATTTGTGATCTACTGCTTTTTCAGACCTAATAAACAACCCAATCATGGCAATAAATCCGCCGCTAAGACCCATTCCACCAAACGTAATGCTCTCTTTGCATGTTTTGGCATTTTGAAACGTTTAAAATAGCTATAGAGATCTACATTTTACCCAGCAGACTATAGAGTAAAACTGCGAGACATTTTTTCTTCAAACTTTGATTATTTTCAGACATTTTTGGAAATGAATGGATTACCTTACATCCGCCTAAAACCCACTCTAGGATTAAGTTTTCGACAAAAGAAAAAGCTGTCTGCAAACTCCACAACAAGGGAGTTTCTGGTCCAGATTTGCTCTAATCCAGCCTGTAATTAGCCAAGTGTCTGTGGCATCAAGTGGGAAAGGGAGCAAAAGAGTTCACAAAGGCACTGGCACATCCCTGCAAACCAGGAGCCAGTGCCTCAAAAGCAAAACCAGAGCTAAAATTACCAAACTTTATTTAAACAAGGCCACGCTTCACTGTTTCTCTCACACTCACGGTTTTGGAGCTGGGGATTTTTTTTGGCCACAAGAATGCGTCGGAAATGGTAGTTTAACATAGCAAAGAAATGTGCGCACCAACGTACAATGGTAAAAATAGAACAGCAGGGTAGTGTGTTTGTTCAGTGTTGAGAAGAATGCTTAAAATAGAACTGAAAACTGGGTATGTTACATTTTCAAAACTATTCTGAATCTGTATTTTCGACGCTTATACTTCCTTAGTAAATGGTAAATGGTCAAATTTGTATATAGGCCTAGCGTTTTTCCACCTTCAAGTCTCTCAAAGCGCTTTACACCAAGGAACCACTCACCCATTCACACACACATTCATACACCAGTGCACGCAGACACTGGGAGGTGGGTTAAGTGTCTTGCCCAAGGACACAACAACATCATTCATCTGTGGGAGCTGGAATCGCACCGCCAACCTGTGGATCTGACTGGACACGCCGGAGGGACTATGTCTCTCAGCTTGCCTGGGAACGCCTTGACGTCCCACCGGAAGAGCTGGAAGAAGTGTCCAGGGTGAGGGAAGTCCGGGAGTCCCTGGTTAGACTGCTGTCGGCCCCGGATAAGTGGAAGAAAATAGAAATATGTTTTGGGGTTTTTTTGTGGTTTCTTATTTCAACCAAACTGACTATTCTTTGGTACTAACTTCACATGGTAAATGGTCACATCTTCATATAGCACTTTCTCCACCTGGGGGAGCTGGAATCACACCACCAACTTGTGGGTCTGTGGGTCTGACTGCTCAAACAATGCTGTTTATGATGAGAGCAGGATTTGAACCACCAACCTTCAGATCACTGGACAAACGCTCTACCAACTGAGCCACTGCTACGGTGAGTTACAGAACTATTTTTGTTCATGTATTTTGTACAAGCTCAGCCATGGGCAGAGCTGGATCTAACCCTCAGGGGGCCCCAAGCCAAATGTGGTTTGGGGGCCCTCACCACTACAGTGCCACTCGGTTTATGTTTTGGATTGGTTGGTCTCAACTTTATCTGACGCAGTTTAATTCACAACGAACATAGCGAAAATATATTTCTATATAAACTAGATCCTCTTATTTCTGCAACAGGCGCCAGACTTTGACTGTAGTTTGCAATGTTCGTGAAGTGTTTTGCCCAAGGACATAACAGCAGAATCGGCTTAGTGACATTTACACAGTGTGGCTGAGTCACTGGATCACCTCCAGATGTTCAAGGACTTCAAGGACTACATTTCATTGGCAGTCATGACAGTGACTGTGGGACTTAAGGGGCTGTATCCTGGAAAATGCTCTGGTATGACGACAACAAAAACGCCAAACCAGTTTTAACCAAACAACTCCTTTGAGAATTGCATAAATATTGAAGCAGCGACCGTCTTCCTGAGAGAGAAAGCACCATAGTCTGAAATTCTTTGTAATAATATCTTGCTACTTAATACTTCAAAAAAAGTTATTAAAGAGGGGGTATTTTATATTTATGGAGAATTGTCGTGTGGGAGCATGGGTGACGTAGGCTTGTGGGCGGAGCATTGGGCAACTCTTACAGCTAATCGTAAGGACGGTTTGAATAAGGCCCGGGAGAGATCGCTATATTACTCAAACATGCATTGATCACATCTGAAAGTTCTTCATGCATGTTTTTGATGAGGGAACTACATTATAACATGGGAGAAAGATTTTTAAAAAATCAATTTTGCATGATACACCCTTTAAGTTCAAGAGTTCCCCATTACCATGCATTGACACATCTGAAAATTCTTCATGCATGTTTTTGATGAGGGAACTACGTTATAACATGGGAGAAAGCTTAAAAAAAATCAATTTTGCATGATACACCCTTTAAGTTCAAGAGTTCCCCATTACCCCAGGTCCAGACTTATAATCAGGAATTGTTGATTTTAAATAAATCTTTAATAGCAACACTTATTCCCTGGTGTTTCGGGCAGAAGTAATCACATTTTCACACATAAAAGTTAACTGGATGTCTTGTCAGAAAGTCTAAAACACACGTCTCGTCTTCACTGATGCCAAGGTCCAAACGGTTTCTTGGAGCTGAAATGACTTTTATTTTATTCGAGTGTTATTTTAGGACGGGCCTAATGAGCCACCTGGTTTGTGCAGACGCGTCCAAGTCCATTTGTGCGCTGCAGAGAGAAGCAGCGGAAGCCAAAATACACGAGCGAGTGAGTGCTGATAAATAAACGCGTCATGTGATCGTACAATTATTTACAAGTTCAGAGTTTGGGCCACAGATGCAGATGGTCCACTGAAATAATTAAAGTTTGAGCTTTTAGGGAGATGCAAATTATGTGGAAAATGTTGAAAGCAACTTGTGCATACTTACTTTTGTTTAACTACTTTAATAACGGCTTTTAGAGGTATTGAGTTACTTTACACCCTCAGTCGTCCGGGTATGAGCCGTAGCAAAAGAAAAATTCAATTCTGTAACTGGACAAAAGTTTTAGAGTGAAGACGTTTGGCTGCTTCTTCAGTTCTGGTCAGATTTACTGCTGGACACTGCCTTATATCTGAAGCTAACACACCTGTTGTTTACAGTTTCTGTTTGTTGGCTGGGTCTATGGAGCTACCTTCAGTGTGAACCGTGCCTGAGTCATATTTTGCATAATCTTCCAGACCCCTAATGGCTGCTCTCACACCTGTTAGCATATTGGCTAGCCCTATTGTTTTACTTTGTTTTCCTTGACTCATGCTCCTCCTCCACGTTGCGTTTGTGTTGTTTATGCTTCCTGGTGATTCCATGAGAGGTTGTTCTGGACATGTCCCACAGGGAACACCCACGACAGGATTACAACTCTCTGTGGTCTGGAAACACCTCCCCAAAGAAGAGTGTGGTGTAAGTGTGCGTGGAGAGGGACGTCTAGGAATCTCCGACTGCTGCCAAACGTTCCTTTCTTTCTTTATTCTTTATTTGTCAGGGACCGTGTACAAATGCATTCATCTGACAAAAGAAAAGCTGATTTGTACCAGATTTAGCTACTGCTACTTTCCATGTGCAGGTCCCTGGGCAGGTGAACACATTAAAATACAGTTTTCATTACAATTACATTATAAGACTAACAGTTCATCATTAACATTAGCAGTAAAATACAATAAAATGTCCCCATGTCCAGTACATGATGTTTTCAACTGGCAAAAACCAATATAAAATATCATTATTATTATTCCTAACAAATGCAGGGTTTAGGACTGAAGCAAGCAAGAGCCCGAAGGTTGAATCTTTGGAAAAACACTCCTGCCCAGACACTTCTTTCTCTGATATTAAAACCACTCAGAACCATAGGACCTGCCTGAGTCCAAAGTCCCCCACCATAGACTGTATAAAGAAGCGTTCGGCTCCAGTCAAATGAAGCTCATCGAGGTTAACATTCAAAGAGGCGAATTTGGAGCCAAGTTGCATATTAGGAAGTCCGACTGCGAGTATCGTAGCAACTGGTGAAGGTAACGCCCCTTCCTGCCCACACTGCTGGTTCAGCACAGAGCGGGCGATGTTGCTAACACTAGCGTGAGTTACCTTGGGGAAACAAGGCGCCTGATTTGTTTGATATTAATAATAAAAATACGAGGATCATGTAGAGCGGGTTAATACGAACATTTTAAGGCCAAAATGACGAGTCTGACAGCAGCAGTTACAGAGAGAGGGACGACAGTTTTTCAATAGAAAGTGAATTGGAGCCAGAGTCGCCCATGCTCACTTCCTATTTGGAACGCGGCGGCTAACAGGTTAGCTACGTCTGTCGATGTATATACAGTCCATGGTCCCCAATCTCTGACGAATGCTGGATGTTTGGCAGCAGAACAGATTCTACCACAGACAGATCATCAACATTAGTGACAATCTGGCACTGGTGACACAGGGACTTGGACCTTAGACAAATGTAATTATACTGCCAGAGATTCTAATTAATCCAAACTGAGGGTGAAGTTTGTCATTTTTATCTGTATTTATGATGTCCTCAATCTCTCCTTCACTTAAACGAATGGCACCAAGCAGAGAAATGAACTGTCAGGCTTTAAAGCATTAGTAGGTTGAAGGTTCGGGCCTGTCTGGCAGTGCTAAATATTGTCGGGTCTTGAGGGAGGTCATGTGTTTGAGTGATATTTGAGTTCGGATGCTTAAGGTTTTAAAGTCATATACGTTAAAGAGAGGGTACGGTGCAAAATCGACCTTTTTCATAGATAAAAAGAGTAGAATTCAAAGCAAAACACTACAACTTCACAAACCTGATGCGATGTGCAGTAGTTTCATTAGTGGAATGCAGTTGTGATAGCGCTCTGAACGCTCTGAAGGGGGAGTGACTTAGCGCGGGGAGCAAGGGGAGCAAAAACGAAACTGAAACTTATAAAACATGATAATACGTTGTTTTCGGCGAATTTAGCATTTTCAAAATAAAAGGAAACATGGTGATGTAAATATGTTGTGTTAGAAGTTTATACCAGTGCCGGAACATAACAAAGTAAAAGTACTGTACTCAAATTTTTAAGTATCTGTACTTTATTTAAGTCAATTTTCCTGTACTTTTTACTCCAGCTACATTTTTGAACAGAACTAGAAAGTAAAAGTCTTTTCATTATTGTCTGAGACCTGCTGAAAAGTCTGAGGGTTTATTTTTAACACGTTCATAGTTTGAACAAACAAAAATATATAAAGAAAACAGTTACAATAAAAAGATTGATTCAGTTGTCTCTATTGAAGAAAATTCAGCTCAAATCTTTATCAAAATCACTACATTTGAAGCTTCATAAGACTCAAAATCAGCGTGAAATACTTTTACTTTTTACTCTTTAAGTACATTTTAAAACAAGTACTTTTACTTAAGTAGATTTTTCATGTGAAACTTTTACTTTTACGTATTTTTTTACTTTTACTTAAGCAACAAAATTGAGTACTTCTTCCACCTCTGATTAATACCGCACTGAAGTGTAATTCTTTTCTGTATCATTATTACAGTACAGTTTACTTTCAATTTGTAAGCTGGAAATTTTATCCACAAAATATCAAAAGGCGGCGTACTCTTGGTTAGCTGAATGATTTCTTATGGAAATACCTATGCTAAATCTAAGAAATGGACAACTTCTAAAGGACTTATAGAGAATAAATACACCAAATTACCCATAGTTCATTTCAAACACTCTGCAACGTTCTCAGAGATACATAACTGCATTCCCCATTACAGCTCTCAGACCTTAAAAGCCGTATGCGCCTCGTGATAGCCCGAGGTCCGTTACTGTCTGCATATGTGATTAAGATGGCTTCGCTGCCTCTTCTTGTTGTTTACTGGAGCATTTAGTCTGATTCCTCTGCAGTGGCACAGCAGGATCAAACAGTCATCTTCCGTAATGACATCAACGGCCATTAAGAAGACCAGTGATTATGTCTGTGCTTTTAGGGCCTGCTCTTAAACTGCATCATCAGGATTTAGTTTGTCTCCGTGGACTGTCTGAGTAAGTCTGCCTCATGCATATATATACACAAGCTGCAGAGGAGGAGGTTGCAGTGCATTTTGGGTATACAGCTCTAAATGGTACTTTCGAAAGGTTAAATTCACGGTCTGGTCGGTTTCTTTATGTAGCCGCTAACTCAATCATCAGGAAGTTCAGCACAAGTTGAAAAGTGGGTGATTGAAATGGAGGGAAATATTTCATCACAGTAAATAGGGCCGATGGGGAAGTGGGGCGACGGTGGCTTAGACGGTAGAGTGTTTGTCCGCTGATCCGAAAGGTTGGCGGTTTGAATCCTGCTCTCGACATAAACATCGTTGGTTGAGCGAGCGGGTCCGCTGGCTCACAGGTTGGCGGTGCGATTCCAGCCCCGGGTGGAGAAAGCGCTATATGAGTATGTGACCGCTGACCATTTACCATCCCAAGTTAGTGCCAAAAATAGTCAGTTTGGTCGAAATAAGAAAGCACGAAAAATACCATCCATCCATTTTCTTCCGCTTATCCAGCCGGGTCGCGGGGGCAGCAGTCTAAGCAGGGACTCTCAGACTTCCCTCACCCCAGACACGTCCTCCAGCTCCTCCAGTGGGACCCAAAGGCGTTCCCAGGCCAGCCCAGAGACAGCGTTTCCTGGGTCTTCCCCGGGGCCTCCTCCCGGTGGGACATGCCCAGAACACTTCCCTAGGGAGGCGTCCAGGGAGCATCCCGAACAGATGTCCAAGCCACCTCAGCCGGCTCCTCTCGACGTGGAGGAGCAGCGGCCTCTACTCCGGCTCCTCCCCCCCTATCTCTAAGGGAGCGCCCAGCCACCCTCTGGAGGAAACTCATTTTGGCCGCTTGTATCGGCGATCTTGTCCTTTCGGTCATTACCCAAAGCTCATGACCATAGGTGACGGTAGGAACGTAGACTGACCAGTAAACCGAGAGCTTTGCCTTTCGGCTCAGCTCCTTCTTTACCACAACAAAACGATACAGAAGGAACTGAGTCGAAAGGCAAAGCTCTCGATTTACCGGTCAATCTATGTTCCTACCCTCACCTAAATACTCCAAAAAATACCATACCATCCATTTTCTTCCACTTATCTGGAGCTGGCAGTGGTCTAAGCACGGACTCCCGGACTTCCCCCACCCCAGACACCTCCTCCAGCTCCTCCAGTGGGACCCCAAAGCGTTCCCAGGCCAGCCAAGAGACATAGTCCCTCCAGCGTGTCCTGGGTTTTCCCTGAGGCCTCCTCCCAGTGGGACATCCTCAGAACACCTTATTTTATACCATATATATTGGGTGATTTGAAACTGATGGATAGTTATATTGTCAAATTTGGTGGTGGGCTCAATAACCTAGAAGCAGATACTTCCCACTCCCCAGACACCTCCTCAAGATCCTCAAAAGTAATTACAAGGAATAGCGCTGGTCTTGATTTGGTGGTTACAGGGTTAATTCAGAAGGTTGTTGCGTTAATCCCAGCTCGAATCAGTTCATATTGTCATTGTACCCTTGGGCTAGACACTCCATTCACCTTGGCTTTGTATGAATGTGTTGCATGATTACTCGAGAGTTGTTGGCGCAAATTGCTGGACACATTTTCAAGTTCTATGAATATGCTGAAAGGTATTTTCGACAAGGTAATAAACAGGTGTATTAGTTATAACCATAAACTCTACCATTGTCATCAACTCATCATCTATTTTTTTATTATTATGCGCATTAAACAAGTTTTGGCCCTTGGTAAACGGTCACATTTTTATACCTTCAAGTCACTCAAAGCACTTTACATCAAGGAACCACTCACCTATTCACACACACACATTCATACAAGGTGGGTTAAGTGTCTTGCCCAAGGACAACATCAACAGCATTCATCTGTGGGAGCTGGAATCACACCACCAACCTGTGAGTCAGTGGATGGTATTTATGTTGAGAGTGGGATTCGAACACCAACCTTCACGTCAATGGACAAACAGTCTTTACCGAACAAACTGTTAAGGATTTTTGTGTAAAATCGTGAATATAATTACGTTAAATATTTGTTTTAATCTAATCTGTCATACGCACTTTAAATAAGATTAACTGGCTATGATTCATCTACTAAATACTGGGACTTTCCGCTGAAACTCGCAGTAAACAAAACAAAAGAAACAAATTCAATTCAGCAAATGTATTTTCTCACTATGACCTTAAGTAGTAGCGTAGCGTCAGCCGTACCCGAGCTAACCTTCCTACAGCGATCCTCATTATAAGTGCAGTATTAGTGATGCATGAGATGGCCACTCGTTTCAGAGACTTGGCTTCAGGGCAGAGAGGAAACTGTGGACATGAAACATACACTGTTCTCTAGACTCCTGTTTCTACACAAGAATATCAACTCAATAATCATCCAACATTTGTGTTTATATGAAATTCAATTATTAAATGGGATATGCTCCGGCTGCTTTGATGTAGGTAGATAATGTTATGAACAATCCAAAGCATGAAGATATAGGCAAGGCAAGTTTATTTGTATAGCACAATTCGTACACAAGGTAAGACATTAAAATCACAATACAACAAATCAAAACATAAATAATCGCAAATAATCATCATAAAATTAACATTAAAGGAGAAAAGTGCAGAATAAAACCCTTTCAGTCTTATGCAGCTAAACAGAACCGTTTGGAGCCTGGATTTAAACTTTGTCAAAGTCGAGGCCTGTCCCACATCTTCAGGAAGAATGTTCCAGGTTTTAGCTGCGGAAAACTAAAACGGTCGAGCCTGTCCCACATCTTCAGGAAGAATGTTCCAGGTTTTAGCTGCGGAAAACTAAAACGCTGATTCCCCATGTTCAGTTCTGACTCCGGGCACAAGCAGGAGGCAGGTCCCTGAAGTCCTCAGAGTGTGAGATGGTTCATGTGGCTCTCACATGTGGGAGATGTTCTTTGGTGCTGGTCCATGGAGAGACTTGTAACAAGCAGAGCTGCTTTAAAGTCTATTCTCTGAGCCACAGGAGCCACAGACCTGAGCACAGGACGCATTTGAGTCAAGTACTTCCTGGTTCTAGTCAGGACCCGAGCAGCAGTGTTCTGGATGTACTGCAGCTGTCTTAACGCTATATGCTTAAATGTGTCTCTAAGGATTCTTTGGACTGTGGGTTGGGCATTTCCATTGTAAATATTATAGATTATAATGTCACTCACAAACTGGCGATCTTAAATGGTTTAAATTAGTTTCTTCCGCAAGGTTGCAGCTCGTCTGCTGACAAGAACTAAAAGACCAGAACACATCAGGCCTGTGGTGTGACACCTGTTCTGGCTCCTCCTCACATCAGGTCAATTCAAAATGTTATTGATTGTGTTTAAATGTGTCGCTCTATGGCTCCTCTTTATCTGAGGGAGTTACTGCAGCCCTAGACTCCACCCAGAGCCCTGAGGTCAGCTGACCAAAGCCGGACTCAAGACCAGAGGTGACGGAGCCTTTTCTGTGGCAGCGCCCAGACTATGGAACAGCGCCCTCTGCCTGTCAGATCCTCTCAGTCTTTAACGCAGTTTAAGACTAGACTGAAAACCTCTCTTCTCCCTGGCATTTAACACTCGCTAGACAGGATACATTGGTGTTTTATTGTTATTTTCCTGTTTATTGTATAATCTATATATATTTGTTTTTTGTTGACTTTTATGTGAAGCACTTTGGTCAGATGTTGATGAAGATGTTATAAATGTGCTATAGAAATAAACTTGAATTGAACTGAAGTGAAGGTTGAAGGACGCCCTTTTAGACTTATGTTGAGCTCACCCAGAGAAGCTTAGGGTAGAGACGCTGCTCCTTCGTCACATTTAAAGATTCAGCAAATGTGACTTGTTTTGTCTTTTTTTTCAAGTTCATAAAGGCACCTTGACGTCTGTGTAGAGGCTGGAGAAGGTAAGGTGATAAAGTGAGATTATTGTCCCTCTAAGAAGTAAGACATTTGACCCAACCTTCAATGGCAGACAAAAGGGAGAACTAGCGAGATTGCTAGTTTCTGATTTTGTAGAATGACAAGTAGTGCTGTCATGATATTGAAATTTCAAACTTGATTTTGAGACCAACAAAAAGAGCTGGGAATCGATACCAAATTCAATACCAAAAGACACGTGGTCATCTCATCTGTTACTGCTTTAAGGAAGTGTCCCACCTCTTCCTATTTAGGTTGTCAGTATCAGTCCTTGTTCAAATGAGTATCTAGGTTCAGCATTAGTCTTAGTATTGATTGGTATGTGGCTATTGATTTTTCTGACAAACCTAGTTCCAAGAGGAAGTGTCCGGGGCGATGGAGGTCTTGGCTTCTCTGCATAAATGGCTTCGGAAGACAACAACCAAGAATAAGAACGTCTTGTGTTTGGTTGACGGGGCACACAGTGGGAACGATATGTCCTTTACATAATGGAACTCTACATGACTAATTGTTATGTAATTAGACCACTTCTGAAGTAGTTTGCGTAATCACTTCTAAGCATGGAACACAGTCTAATCCACTTGCACTTGATCTCTTCTTTAATAAAGCCATAAAAGACAACAAAGCGTGACTCACCAGTGCATCAATAGCCTCTCTCCATTACACAGAATACGAGGCCTTCTACTCGGAACAAACTCAACTCTCCCAAATCAATGAGTTACATTGGAGTCGGGCTGCGTGCCTCCCACATGTTCACAAGCTCCCGCACCAAGGACGCGATTTAATTAAGCCAGGCTTCAAACACAATCTAAGCAAACAGCCAAGCCACAAACAAACAGCTCGCCCAATTACAGCAGTGTTAATATGCAGGGAGGACCGACGGCTGGAAAGAGGGAGGGAGGGAGAGGGAGAGGGAGGGAGAGGGGCTTTCATCCATTTCATCCATACTTCTGAACCTCGGCTGCAGCCTCGGGTTCAATGGGGATTAGTGTTCACTTGAGAACAAACCTGAAACAGACACTTTGCTGGGAAACTGTCCAAATGTTTCGAGCGAAAATGGTCCTGTATCGTTTTTGGAAATGTATAAATATATGAAGAGGTCAACAGCAGAAACAGCTGATCAGTTGGTAGAGCGTTTGTCCGCTGATTCGAAGGTTGGCGGTTCGAATCTCGCGCTTGACATAAAAAACACCATTTTCAAAGCGGTCAGATCGCTGACCCACAGGTTGGCGGTGCGATTCCAGCTCCCACAGACGAATGGTGTACCTTGGGCAAGACACTTAACCCCCCCCAGTGTTTGCGTTCACTGGTGTGTGAATGTGTGTGTGAATGGGTGAGCGGTTCCTTGATGTAAAGCGCTTTGAGTGACTTGAAGGTGGAAAAGCACTATACAAAAATCTGACCATTTACCATCTTTTAGAAATATTAACATGACAATAATGTAAAGTGGATTTTATCAAGAAGGGATGGAATAATATTAGCAGTAAAATACATTTAAAATATTACAACACTAAGAGTAAACTACAGGCCTCCAACGACTTTTTCAAATGGCACTTAAATGTTTTTGCAAACGATCTCTTCATATGCTTTAGTAAATATATATATTTTTTTACGTTCAAAATGACATGAGAAAACTGGTCGTTACTGTCTATGTTTTCCTGGTCCATATTTTGATCCCTTGGTTGGCATCAATGGTTTCTTTCTACGCAAAATTACAGCCATAAAGAGGATTGGATATTATATATATTGCTGGTTCTTTTTAGTTCTAATTAGTGATGTGACTTTCGTCTCTTTTATGGGATCCGAATCTTTTGGATCAGTTCATTTCAAAGATCCGTGGCTCTTTTACTATGTATTTATATGACGGAAGCCAATGTGAGAACTCATTTTAACAACAAACTAATCACAGAGAGAAACGACCAAGGCTTAAATGTGTTTAAAATGGTTCAAACTGAGAGTGGGAGTGAGTTTAACCTTTGAAATGATGCAGAATGTAAACAAAACGTTGCAGTACAATAATAATAATTTAAAAACTAACTGTTATCAAGATGTCGAATATGTTTTTTGTGTTCAGATCTCTCACTCGTGTCGCCTGCTCTGCTTCTGTGCTGATATTTGTGTCGGTTCAGTGTTAATCAATATAAAAATGCACACAAATTAGAAAGAAAAAGATTAGTCTCTTTTCAAAAATGACCAACCGTTCACGTTAAGGAACCGTTCAAAAGAGCCGACTCGTTCACAAACATCACTTCACTAATTCTAATGGAAAGAGCAGTGAAGCTGGAGATGTGTTTTACAACAACTTCAGTTATAATTCGACAGCTTTGCCATAAAATATTAATCTACATATCAAATACTGGTTATTGGCCAAAACAGCAAGACAAATTTCAGTTGTAAAATCAATTTTCTTAGCATATACCAAGCAACACCAGTGCTTTATACTCACTGGCCTGAGAGGATTTTGTAAACCTAACCACTTTCTAAACAGCAGCACTCGTCAGTTACATCAATGCTGTGTCTGTCTCGATAAAACTCAGTATAGCTAATTTAGGTAAAAATATTTTGTGCGCCAATTATTTCCTTTGGCAATGCAACTCTCTATTTATACAGACTTGGGACCCGCACAAAAGGCACCCCGGTGTGTCACTCCTTTACAATTTGACGTTTGAACACGAGATTAAAAAACACTTACCACTCGTTGCATCAGAATCCATGTCAGTTCCTAAAAAGAGAGAAAAAAATCTATTGACTTTCATATCCTGCTTTCTCCACGACACAGAAAACATGCAGAGCTATAGTCCCTCTGTCTCCTCTCCTCCCCAAACCAGCGCTGTGTATGGCCTCCTATTGATTCCACTACACCTGCCCTTGAACCGCTAATGGCTTCATGGAATTGGCTGGCTAATATTGGCCAACTTTAAAGGGGATCTTGCAGAGATTGTCTTGAGGGACTATCGATTCTTCTGATTGGATGTCAGAGGTTTTTGAGTTGGACGATAAGGTTATTCTCTGATCTATGCTCCTTCCACTTACATTCACAACACTGAGCACAAACACATAAGAGACTGGTGGTGGAGTCTCCAAAGGGCGAATGTTTTCTTATACACCAAACAACGGCGAGGGAGAAGGCTGGCGTTGGGTCATCGTAAAGCTAAAGCTAGAGAAAGTTAAATTGAGCTGCCAAAACTCAGAAAGATGGTTATAATAGTTGACCATGATCTGAAAGGAACTAATGTTATTTATTTATTAAGAGGATTTACGCATAATTGACTTTTTTGAAGCTTTCTACCATGTTATAAGATTGTTCCCTCATCAAAAACATGCCTGGAGAGGTTTTAAATGTCATCCGTGCATGTTTGAGTAATCTAGCGATCTCTCCCGGGCCATATTCCAACCCTTCTTACAGTTAGCTGTAAGATTTGTACAAAGCTCCGCCCACAAGCCTACGTCACCCATGCTCCCACACGACAATTCTCCATAAATCTACAAAAACATGATACAAAACAACACACTACAACTTCACAAACCTGGTGTGACGTGCAGTAGTTTCATTAACTCTGATTGTAATGTGATAGCGCTGTGAAGGGGGAGGGGCTATTGACTTAGAGCATGAAAAACAAAAGTGAAACTTATAAAACATGTTAATATGTTGTTTTCGGTGAGTTTAGCGTTTTCAAAACAATACAAACTAACATGGTGATCTAAATAGATTATGTGTTATCAGTTAATACCCTATAGAAGTAAAATACCTCCTCTTTAATACCCCATAGAAGTAAAATACTCCCGCTTTAATCTCTCGTGAGGGAAATCCATTCTCTACATTGGACCCATCCTTCAACCAATGCCACTGAGGTAATCAGTCAGGAGCAGTGAGCTCTCTGGAACCGATCTCTCAATCTTTTGAGTCAGGCTCGGTCAGGGCCGCCTCTGCATGTTTTGGGCTGATAGGGGAAAGTGGAGCGCTCGGACAAAACCCACCCAGACACAGGGAGAACATGCAAACTCCACACAGGAGGCAGGAAGTCCATCTAGTAGTATCATTAGCAGTAGCTAGGCCTGTCATGATAATTACTATATCAACTTATCGTTCAACTTTAGACTAATAATAACCATGTTTTTGTCGAGCTGGATCTCACATAAACAAACTGGATTTTTCTTTTTTTTTATCTGAGATGTGGAAATTATCGCTATGTTAACAGCTCAAGGTAAGGTTAGCGGCTAACGCTAGCAACTTTGCACCAAAAGAGTTTATTTAAGAGTGTTTTATTCATTATCAGGATCAACAGTGCGATAAACCAGCGCTTCTATCTGCTCCATTCAGTCGTGTTGTGTCCAGTTAGACTTGTTGTTGTCGCCGCGCTGTTGTTTTTCCAACTCTCGCAGTGCATTGTGGTCTACAGTGACCGCTCTAGTGACCAGCGTTGGACACTACTTTTCAAGGTGCCTTGTGGGAAATTTTTAATGCAATATTTTCTCACCAGCTGGACATTCGGACACAGCCATAGAAATAAAACAGAGCAGGAAGTAGTGACGCTAACAGTGAGGTTCCCGTTATTTTGCACAGAGCCTATTGAGAAGCAAGGCTCATACTGTGTAAAAATAACTCTAGTTCTTGAATGTTTACTCGGATAAGTAAAACGTATAACTTTTGGCTTTGGCATCA
This sequence comes from Periophthalmodon schlosseri, assembly GCA_000787095.1. Taxonomy (NCBI): domain Eukaryota; kingdom Metazoa; phylum Chordata; class Actinopteri; order Gobiiformes; family Gobiidae; genus Periophthalmodon; species Periophthalmodon schlosseri. The sequence continues at coordinate 24,914 of KN471800.1, forward strand.
CGCTCAGTGTAGTGGTGTATTAGAATTGGTTGCAGCGGTTGTTGTAATCTCAGTAGTGACAGCAGTGGCGCCCCCTTTCAGGCACAATCAGATGGTGGGATATTAGAGCCAGTGTTATCTAATAAATGTAGCAGCAGTGAGGGTGCAGGCTGTTATTGGGTTAGCTGTTTGCTGCAGGCTAGAGTGAAACTGTGCCATCGCTAATACTCAAAGTGAGCAGCAGAGAAGAAGTTATTGCCTGAAGCCACGTCTAGCCAAGTATTGACCTAAACGTGAATCAGAGCTGAGCCACTGACACTCGGGCCAATCTGCACGGATGACTGGCTTTGCCTAATACAATGTTCTATTTTGTACTGCAGAGGTTTGTATTCATATGGCTCTATTCTCTGTAAATGTAGGTCACGTGCCAAAGTGTCCAGTTGCATTTTGCTGTAGAGGCAGTGTGGAGACAGAAGATCTGATGTGATGTTAGTGGTGGTTCTGACCCACATGGGGTTTGCCTACGGTCGATTAAACCATAAATACAATCAATTTGCACCAATACTACGGCGTGTGACGAGGGATGGGACAAGATCTCGTGCCACAAGATCTCGTGAGATAAAAATGCCCCAAGAATGTGCACATTACATTAGCCTTGGATAAAGAAAGGATTAACTTTGCTGAGTAACTCCTCTTGAGAAGCTGTAGTTCCAAAAAGCAGTAATACAGCAACAGGAAAACAAAACATTAAGTAAAAAAATGTTTAAAAAAAAAGTGATCTGAACCCCACAATTTATTAATTAAAAATGATCTAAAGTTCTCGTCTTGTCTCGTAGATCAAATCTTGTGACATGACTCGTCGCATCCCTAGTTGTGATGTAATTCAGCTCAAAACAATTAGTAGTAGTAGCGGCAGCCGCCTAGCAGTGTTAGTGGTAGTAGCAGCAGTACTAGTAGTACAAGCCTAGTAGTAGTGGTGGTAGTAGTAGTATTAAAAGCCTACTAGTAGTTGTAATAGTAGTTCTGGTCACATTTTTATATAGCGCTTTCCCAACTTCAAGGCATTCAAAGCGTTTTACAACAACGAACCACCCACCCGTTCACACTCACACTCACACATTCATACACCAGTGTACGCAGACACAAGACGGGGTAAGTGTCTTGCCCTAGGACACAACAACAGCATTCATCTGTGGGAGGTGGAATCGCACCGCCAACCTGTGGGTCAGTGGACCCGGCCGCTCGACCAATGATGTTTATGTCGAGAGCGGGATTCGAACCGCCAACCTTCGGATCAGTGGACAAACACTCTACCAACTAGTAGTAGTAGTAGTACACGCCTTGTAGTAGCAGCAGGGGTAGGGGCTGTAGTAACAGTACTTACAGTTGTAGTGATATTAACAGTAGGAGGTGGTCTGTTTTCTTCATATTACCTGAAATGTGCTGTTTATTAGGCAACATGTGAAGAAAAAGCTGACGTCTTAAATATTTTGAAAAGTATGGGATATGTAGACGTGCCATACTCCGTGTAAGATCTGCTTTACTGATGTCAATAAATCTGTCTGGGCAGGATTGTAATCGTACGAAATGAAAATATACGCCATAAGTACGTGTGTGTGTGTGTGTGTGTGTGTGTGTGGGGAAAATGGCTCCTGATTGGTTGATCCACCCGTCAATCAGGGAAACAGGAGCCACTCGTCTTTGTAAAGTTTTGTCAAAGCGGTAAGTTAGCAGCAGCAGTAGCGGCGTCTGCCCTTTAGTTGGCAATGGACTTGTATTCCCAAGGTTCAAAGAGGTTTCTTTAATCAGTCGGTTTCTGGTCTGCAGCATAAATCTGTGTCAAACAGGGAGGTAAGGAGCTTTGCATCTTTGAAATCTGCTCTGAAACATGCTCATAGTGTCCTGCTAAAACATGCTTCAGTGAGGACATCAAGTCTGTAGATTTTATTGAAGAAATCATCATATGCGATATCATTATCTGAATCACAGTATATCAGATGTGTTGGTCAGTCACAGGCAAGTAACGAGCAAGTGTAAGACGATCCCAAGATTAATGAGACAGTTCAGGAAGGGCATCTGGCAAAAACCTATGTATGCAACATATAAATAACCCATATATAATAGTCAAACTCATCATACAGAAGGAAATTTGAGTGAAGCAACTCTGCAGGAAAAGTGCTTTAAGGTTCTGTATTATGAGCGTGACCTGGCTCTTGCGATTCCCTGTAGTGCGACTTAAATTATAATGCATATGCTTTAAATGGACTGTATGTAAGATTTCGACTTTAAATTCCATAAACATGACTAACCTGTTCCAAAAGATGAGGTAAACATGTTCAAATCAAATATAGCTTTTGCCAATAACAATTGTAATGCTGATTTATTTATTATCATACATATTATTGGACATGATGGCCAAGTTTCAAGTAGTGAAATGAGAGGACGCTGGGACAGCATCAGGATGGTGCAATGAAAAGTGAAGTAGCCCGTATAGACCTAAAACACCAGACGCTAAGCAAAAGTACTGAGCTGCGCACTACAGGCAGATTGGGAAGCGAAATGATGAGCAGTGATGGACTTTATGGTAAATGGTAAAATTTGTATATGGCGTTTTTCCACCTTCAAGTCTCTCAAAGCACTTTACAACAAGGAACCACTCACCCATTCACACACACACACATTCATACACCAGTGGATGCAGACACACAGGGGGCGAGGTGGGTTAAGTGTCTTGCCCGAGGACGCAATGACAGCATTCGTCTGTGGGAGCTGGAATCAAAAAACACAGAGGAGCTAACTAGATTACAACAACAACACATTCTGTGGGAGCGGAATCAAAAAACACAGAGGAGCTAACTAGATTCCAACTACAACAGAAGCCCTTCGAGACAGAACTGTTCAACACTAGTAAACTTGCCTGCTCAACCAATCATGTTTATGTGGAGAGCGGGATTCGAGCCTCCAGCCTTCGGATCAGAGGACAAACGCTCTACCAACTGAGCTACTGTCGCCCCTTTAAAAACACAGAGGAGCTAACTAGATTACAACAACAACACATTAAGCGCCCTTCGACATAGAACCGTTCAGCGTTAGCCAAAGCGTCGCACGTCAAATTTCTCAATCACTCTTAAACATCGCGCGCAAACCCACGGATAACACAGTTAATAGTGTTTGCCGGGTACGATTTATTTTGAAAAACTCATTTGGGCCAAGAGGCTGGAGGGCGGACGCAGTGTGATTGGCTCTTTGTGCGTAGCCTTATCTGCGGCCTCATTAACAGCGTGTTGATGGGTTGCCAAGGTTAATAGACATTCCCGATCCAAGCGCAGCCCCCGATAGACCCCAGTCAGCTGAATCTCCTCCCCTATCTGTCTTAGCTTCATATTTGCGCTCCTCTGCATGTGCGCGCTAATCTGGTGCGCAGGAAGCCAAAGACATGGTCAATTTCTTCCTCCGGTCATATCATAGCCCTGAGCGTAATCCTTAGTTACAATTCAAATGATGGAGCCCGCTGGTTGGGGCTCGCTAATAAGTCAAATAAATCACATTGGTGCATTTGGAGCGGAGGAGGAAGAAGAAGTCGGCCATTTTGTTGGGCCGTGTATGTCTCATGTGTCTTGATTACCAATAAGAGCAGATTAAAAGGGCGCACACACAGCCAGAGGTAATCCAGGACTGACCATGCCTTGAATACTGAACGCCTTGAAATACCAAAAGGGGGCCGCAGCGGCGCGACTGGGCCAGAGCGATTTCCACAAAAACATTTACTCACTTCGCGGCGACATTTTGATGAAATTAAAAAATCAAGTGAGTCGGAAAACAAATCAATAATATTTGGGCTGTTGTGACCCGCGCAGGATGCAGCCGGTAAAAAGAATCGGTGACATTTTGGCAAATATGAGATTAGTTTGTGATTAGAAAAATAGCCCATCGGCATGACGTGAATGTACATGAGGTTAGAACTGCAGAAACGGTACATGGTCACGTTTTTATACAGCGCTTTTCCACCTTCAAGGCGCTCCAAAGGGCTTTACGTCGACAAGCCACTCCCCCATTCACACACACATTCATACACCAGTGCACGCAGACGCTGGGGGCGAGGTGGGTTAAGTGTCTTGCTCAATGACATGATCACAGTGTTCATTTGTGGGAGCTGGAATGGCACCGCCAAGTTGTGGGTCAGTGGATCCGTCTGCTGACTGACATAAATGATATTTGTGTCGAGAGCGGGATTCTAAACGCCAACCTTCGGATCAGTGGATAAACACTCAACCAACTGCGCTATCATTTTCAGTTATGTGTTGTACCATAGACTGTATATATAAATGGACGTAGCTAACCCGCTAGCCGCCGCGTTCCAAATAGGAAGTGATCATGGGCGCGCTTCCAGCTCCATCGACTCTGGCTCTAATTCAGCTATAACTGCTGCTGTGTTTGTGTTAACCTATAGAACTATTATGTCAGTAAATCAAGATATAAACATTAATTACAGAAAATCAGACGCCTTCTTTCCCACTTCAGCGGCCTCGCTCCACATTGGCTCTTTGGTTGCTATGATACTCGAGGTCTGAATTCCAAATATGGAACTCGACTCAAAATTCACCCCATAGCTGCTCTGGCCTCGATGAGCTTCATTTGACTGGAGCCGAACACTGTGGGTGACGTCTCACTCACTCAGTCCACTTCTTTACACAGTCTATGGTTGTATCTCCAGCAGTAATAACATTAAAAGAAATATATATATACTTTAAGTTCGTAATTAATGGCTGATCTATTGGGATCATTACCAGCTGCTCAAAAAAGTAAACATTTTGAGAATTATTTTTTTGCTTTTGTTTATTCACAAAAAAACTATGGAAATGTGGATGCCATCTTGTGCTTATACATCATCCATTACCATCTCTACCTGTTATCCTCATACTGGGAGAAGTGTCATGCTCAAGGGCACATCAACAGTATGGGATGTAAGTTGTGGGTATCGAACTATATCGAATCTTTGAGTTAGTTGGAAATATCAAGCCTTAACAACAGATCTACTGTCACCGTGGAGATGACTAGTGCTCATATTTATACCCCATATTGTCCTGGAAGCACCGTTAAAGATGCACTATGTAACTTTTTGGTCGAGGGTATGCCACTTGCATGTCTCTATAGAGATGTTTATGTTGAAATATTCCACAATATGGCATTAAACGCTTCTCTTTTGCATTCAGAGGTGGTTTTGTTGCTAACAAACATTTTGAAAATAACCCATTACTGCGTCTTTCTGTATATGGGGCCGCCACCCACAGATATGACCTGTAACTTGTCCTGGTGGCTTTACCTGCTTGTCTCCATGGAGATCGACGAGCATTATGCCATTTTCAACACTCCACACAATGCAATAACATCTCTAAGAAGTCAAGCTGGTGGCCTACCCTGCTACAGAAAAGTTACACAGTGAATCTTTACATACATTTATACATTTTCTTTCATTTCAAACTGCCATTCTGAATTGGCATGTATTTTTTAACCCCAGAGAACCCACGGGGTCAAATTTGGCCGCAGTTAATTGCTGCTACCCAAAATGAACAAACAAAAAAAATATGTCAAATTCAACTTCAAAAGCCCAGAGTGCCACTTCTGGCCCCTGCATAGAGACACCTAGTGGATGAATACTGAACTAAAATGAGCCAGAGTGGTAGTGATTTTGGCCTTGTGTTCTTGTTTCCATTGGCCAAAGTGTGTTTGTACATTTGAAATTCAGTTCTAACATGCAACAAATAAGGCAAAAAAGAACATTGTCTCATGTCTCATTGTATCTGTGTTGTACATTTAAATTCAGTTCTAACATGCAACAAATAAGGCAAAAAAGAACATTGTCTCATGTCTCATTGTATCTGTGTGGTTGACTGATTATTTTCCTAAATTTAAAATAGTTTGCATTGACAGTTTGTTACTGTGATTCTTTGAAATTATACACCTAAAACCCAGTGGGTCAAATTTGGCCCTGATCCTAAATTAGGGAATAAAAGGTTAAAATTGAAAAAGTGGATATTTCAGTGTTGAACTTATAGCAGTAATTTAATGCATTGTTCATAATTTTCCAAAGAAGAAAAGGGTTCTTGAGTTCTCCAGGGTTAAGATAGCGTGCGTTCATTTCTTGCTGACATCTCCAAACTCAGCAGCAGTTGTTCATCCTCCTCTCGTTATGACCCCTCCCCCTCCCTATTATATTCCCCACTCTGCCTCTGTCGCTCTCGGAAACTACAAACGCGCTCTTGTATACGGGGATTGTTTATTTGTGTAATGGCGGCAGCTGGAAGACTACATCTGCTGTGTGTTTTTTCAGCCCATTGTCTACACTTAACTTTAATTACGCTGTTTCCGTATTGCTTTTCGCTGTCAATTTCCGCTTTTTAACCATTGCGTTTTGTATTTTTATCTGAGCGAGAGGCCGGTAATCGCACACTCGCAGGGAGAAAACAACTGCTGCTGGAGAGAGTGGATGTGCTGTATTCAAAAGTGTTTTATTCTAGCTCGAATCATAACAAACTGCGGCCCACTCACTGCAATTTTTATATGTAATGGAGGAATATTTTCATTATGATGTTTGACCGCAGGCAATAATCTAAAACATGAAATAAATAATGGCCTTTAACACAAGCCTCATCAAAGACACAAGCGGATGTGGCCTGTCTGGTTTTCTGACATATTTATACAATATTAGGAACTGTACACACTTAAGTGGTAAATGCATTTTTATACAGCGCTTTTCCACCTTCAAGTCACTCAAAGCGTGTCTGCCCAAGGACAAAACAACAGCATTCATCTGTGGGAGCTAAAATCGCACCGCCAACCTGTGGGTCAGTGGATCTGACCACTGAACCAGTGATGTTTAGGTTGAGAGCTGGATTTGAAAAGCCGACCTTCGGATCAGTGGACAAACGCTCTACCAACTTAATTCCAACCCCAACTTAATCTACACGACCAGCCAAACGTTTGGACACACTTCTTTCCAGGATTATTTACATAGTAGATTCTCACTGAAGCATCAAAACTATGAATGCCACATGTGGAATATGAAACAAAACATAAACTCAAAATAACTGAAAACTCGTTTTAGCATAGACTGTGTAAAGAAGTGGACTAAGTGAGTGTGACGTCACCCACGGCGTTCAGATCCAGCCAAATGAAGCTCGTCGAGGCCGGAGCAGTTATAGGGGCCAATTTGGAGTCGAGTTCCATATTAGGAATTCCAACCGCGAGTATCATAGCGACCAAAGTGCCAATCCGGAACCCCTTCCCGCCCACACCTCTGGTTTAGCAGGGAGCGGGCGCTTAGCAATGCTGTTAATCAAACCCGTTGCTAATGCTAGCGGGAGCGACCTCGGGGAACAAAGGCGCCTGATTAATACGAACATTTTTAGCCAAAATTGGAACCAAAGTCAATGGAGCCGGAAGTGCGCCCATGCTCACTTCCCCTTTGGAACACGGCGGCTAGCAGTTAGCTATGTCCATTTATACATACAGTCTATGATTTGTGGTCCATTCTGCTTCACTTCGCTGTCTGAAAAATCTATTTGAAACAACCCCAAAAATCGTGCATGTGAATATAACATGCGAGAGCTAAGGACTTGTCAAACATCTATTTCCTCCTTCCCCCTGAATTTTAAGGCCTATACTTACATGGATTTGCAACAGATACTTACACATACAAATAAATGTAGAAAATAATATGATTTGACTCTGCACAACTTGACTCTCCAGTAGTGAGGACTATTACATGCACGCTTGAACACATTACTAAGGATTACGCCTGTTTTAGACATGGCATCTGAAGTGAAACATCCTCTGCAGGCTAGAGATCTGGAAAAAGCCTTATGACGTAAAATTGATTTCCTTTAAGCATTTAAACATGAGGCAAATCCAGCTTGAATAACATTAAACTGTGTAAAACAACATGGAAGTGGGTCAGGGCTCAGCAAACAGGCAGAAAACACGGCTGTTAGCAAGAAACGACTGCGAAACGAGCGAGAATAAGGACATCCAGTAATAGCACTTTGAAGTTCTCCTCGGGCTAAAATGAACGGTTAGGTTTAACAAAACACGCCATCATAACAATAATTTACCATCGCAGGAGTTTAACGGAGGTTCACGTATAAGAAATAATCTCATTGTGCAAAGTCATGTCCTGTGAGTCCGGGATCCATCTGTGCTGAGCGATCTAATCCACTGTCACCCTTCAAAACTTCTCCTGAGCTGCGGTAATCCCATATTAGAGAAGGTGCTAATCTGGATTATAGCGCTGCTGTACATTTTGTGATCCTTTAACAATAACAAGGTGAACCAAGTACAAAAGTTAAGAACTCCTAAGTCTCATAAAGTGACAACGCTCACTACATTTACACACACTGAGAACTCCGAGTGCACTAAACGACCAAAGGCAAATGGGCTGTGTGTGAATGTCTCCCCCCAGCCCCTAACCCCTCATTCACTGCACAGGCCTGCACTCTTTAGCGAACTCTATAGAGCCTCATTCACAGAGCGATTCGGACACTCAGCTCAACACACTCAGGTCGCGTGAGTCTTGCGTCTGGGTGAAAAAAAGACCCCTAAACTCAGAATAAACTTGATTTCTGTAATAATCAAATTAAACTGGCGCAAGTGTTTGGAAGATGGATCTGGATCTCACATAAACGGGTTAGATTTTTAAATTTTTTTTAGCTGAGATGTGGAAATTCTCACTCTTTAACAGCTCAAGCTAAGGTAAGCGGCTAACGCTAGCAACTTCGCACAGCAACGGTTTATTTCAGAGTGTTTTATTCATAATCAGGATCAACCGTGAAATAAACCAGCGCTTCTATCTGCTTCATTCAGTCGTGTTGTGTCCAGTTAAAGACCTGTCGTTGTGTGCTGTTGTTATTCCGAGTCCCGCAATCCACTGTGGTCCATATTGACGGGTGTAGTGACTTTTCAAGGTGTAGGGAATAGTGTGGACATTCGGACACAGCCATCGCCTTTGCCCCAAAACCAAACTGGTCTTGTCCCAGTCTTACTATTCACATATTTAACCAACAGTTACGCCTTGCTGTGTATTTGGTGATACGTTTACTCCACATCTTCCGGTCTCCTGCCAACTTTTCCGCTTCTTCCCAGGTTATTCTCATCAGTTTCAGGCTTCACCTTCAACAGTTCCAGGTGTGACAGTCTACCTCTCGTCCCGTGTCCCAGTCTACACGCAGACATTCAAGTCCGTCCAATAATTTAGCACTAAAACTTTGCGACTATAACTTTGCTAAAAATGGCTATCACACAAATAACCACATTTTTTGGAGACATAGATAAACAACATCTCATTTACTTTGAGCGTTTGATTTTCAGACATGCTACGAACTGCGTAACTCAGAAGTTTTTTGCTCTCTGCCCTTTTTACTTTCACTTTTGCATGCATGTAATAGTGGCGGTGCATATCCGGATATTTGACCCTGTGACGTTAGAATGTCCCCACTGTAGGTCCCTGTAATCCCTCATTCATCCAGGAGTGATGCATGGTAACAGGTGTCAAAGGTCACGCGGTAAATGTTTTGGCGTCTCGACGTCTGACACACGATATGTATCTCACTTCTCTTTATGTTGTTTTGGGTTGTCACAGCAGTCAGACTCCCAGATGGGGCCAAGAGACAGATTTTTTTTGTATTCTTTGCAAAGTACACGACCAGTCGAGTTTGGACACACCTACTTCTCTTTATGTTTAGTACTTTCTACGTTTTAGACACCTATGAATTATGTAGCAAAGAAAAAACGTGAAATAACCCAACTAAATATTTTTTATATTTTATATACAAATCCTCAGAGACTCCACCCTTTGCTTTGTCCACAGCTGCAAACCCTTGTCCTTCTGTCAATGAGCTTCATGATGAAGTCTCCTGAAATGGTTTTCACTTCACAGCTGAGCCACGTCAGGGTCAAGAAAAGACAAAAGTGCAAGTGCTTCAGTTTGAGTTAATTTTTGTTTTGTTTACTACATTCCATAAGAAAGAAAGAAGAAAAGTAAATGAAAACGTGTGTCCACACTTTTGGCTGGTAGTGTCGGTATCTCACTTCTCTTTAGGTTGTTTTGTCACAGCAGATGTCAGACTCCCAGATTTGGGGCAAGAGCCAGATTTTTTTTGTATTCATTACAATGTATTCTGATAAGAAATATCAAATCCATAAATGTGGAACCTTAGAATTTCTATGACTAGACCTTAGAACTCCCTATATGGCAACAAAAATGTACACCCCACCCACATCTGTATTATTGGTTTATAGTGGGGGTGTCCAAACTTTTTTCACCGAGGGCCACATATGGAAACATATAGCGAAGGGCCACAGACAGGTGGTCAGCGCAGCGAGTCATAGATTTGACAGAGCCACCATAGATATTAAAAGGTTTGGAACGCTAATTTTAGGTTTGTATCACAATATAATGTGATGTTATTGCAGTTATAGTTGTACAAACACATTTGCACAAAAAGTACTACCTATGATCAACTGGGTCAATTTATCAGGAGGTCTGAGGACCAAAAAAATTGGTCAGAGGGCTGCAATTGGCCCCAGGGCCATAGTTTGGACACCGCTGGTCCATAGAATCTTGTGAATCTGAAACCCAGCAATTCAACTTGTGGCCAACCAGCCAGACTGGGCCCTCCAGACAATCTGACCCGGCCCCCAGCCCATCTTCCAAATATTAAAAAAATCTGTTTGTTTTTTTCTTCAGTGGTGGTTTGGCAATTTGGCAGAGCAACACTTTGTATTTTATTTTTCACAAAATTTGAACATAGCATTTGTATGATACCATCATTATTGAAACAGATCTAGATATTTGTGATTCATAATAGACAAGCTCTGTAGCATTAATGCTATGTTTCAAAGAAAGTTTGAAATCTCATGTAATACGTCTTGTGCGCAGCCTCCTATTGTCTGTGAGGGTGAATTAAAGTCACCATTAGCGCTTAGCTCCACAGCGGCGTTAAGATAAGCCCCAAATGAGCGCGGTCTAATGCAGGTCATTATTAGCACGGTGGAAGTGTCCGCGGCTCGGCTCTGTGCTGACGGAGGTATTACCATCTAACGCTAAGTGACATATAGAGGTCTCCAGTGCAGTAGTTATACAGACACAACCGGATTAGACCAGCACGCAAATACCC
>KN471800.1:36140-48837 GCA_000787095.1 Periophthalmodon schlosseri
TGGAACATCAGACCAAGGCGTTCGGAGGCCGCAGTAACGTGAAAACCAAAGCCGGACCAATGCAGAAACGCTAACTGTAATTTTCCGAACGGGCTTAGCTTAATCCCGAACACGGAGCGAGGATCTGACAAATGCTGTACGTGACTCAACAGGAATTAGGCAGTGAACATTTGAACGGTTTGTGTGGATCAAAACCCCCAAACCCAAAACGCTGGATCGAGTTACATTTAAGCCCTCGCTGACCAGTTTTACATATTTATGAGAAATAATAAGGATATGAAAGACACATGACAGAAGCGCTCAAAAGTTCAAGTTCGCCACAAAAATAGTTGAATACTTTTTCCACATCACCAGACATTATGAACCTCAGCCTACCATCATCATTTTTAATGTTGAACTTCTGGGATTGTGGGTGAAGCTACTGAGATCGTGGTTGGATTTTAGTATATGAGATATAAGGAAAATATGTAAATTGCATTACAGCCTGATTCAGCACCGCAAATGGTTAGAATCTCCTCAGGCAATGTACATGTAAAATACACAATTGTTTACAGATGTATGCAGAACGTCTGGTGAGCACAGTGTCTCAAACAATGGAAAACAGAGCAGAACAGCTAGAACGCTCCCCTTTGGAAAGTTCACCTGTAAACCTGAAGCTTACTCATCCACTGCTGAAATATCTCTGTTTTGTATCAGTCCTAATTTATATTAAAATTAAGGTTTAAGGAGCAATATGCAGAAGCTTCAGACTCAAGTTTGTCTCATAAAAATGTTATTGCTTTGCCTGGAATGTTCCACACTTTATCTTTATTCAATATTACAGATGTTTTTATTGGCAAAAAAGTGCTTGCTTGTCTCCATGGAAGTTGCCATTGTGTGGAACATTCTAGGCAAAACAACAACATTTCCATTGAGAATAAAGGTTTTTGAAACGCTCCACCAAAAAACGTACATATTGCCTCTTTACGGTACACTTTATTGTCCCCATACAGACATTTGTCCTTTGCATTTGACCCATTTTTCAATATCGCCAAAGCAACCAACCAGGTACAGTAGGTGATCATCTCCAGATTTGAGCTATGCATGGTCAGGAGTACCTACCTGGAGGATTAGCCATGCTTTAGGATGGGCCTGGAGGAAACCCACAAAGGGGGAACAGATAGGGACAACATCCAAACTCCACACCAGGTCTGGGAATCGAACTTGGGACTTGTTGCGAGGCGAGAAAGCTAGTCAAAGAGGAGGCATTGCTGGAATGAAAAAAGAAGATTTCGGATCCTTCACCAAAAAATGTACGTATTGACCCATTGTTCAGTATCGCCGGAGTAACCAACCAGGTGCAATCGGTGATCATCTTGATGTATTTGTATGGTCAGGAGTACCTAGCTGGAGGATTAGCCATGTTTTTGGTCGAAGGGCCTGGCGGAAACCAACCCAGAAAGGAGGAACAGATAGGGACAACATGCAAACTCCACACCGAGGAGTGCACTGGGAATCGAACTTGGGACTTGCAACCAACCAGGTGCAACCAACCAGGTGCAGTCAGTGACCATCTCCAGATCTTAAGCAATTTGTATGGTCAGGAGTACCTAGCTGGAGGATTAGCCATGTTTTTGGTCGATGGCCCAGGAGCAAACCAACCCAGAAAAGCAAACATGCAAACTCCACACCAGGTCTGGGGATCGAACTTGGGACTTTCTTGTTGTGAGGCAAGAGAACTAGCCAAAGACGAGGCAATGCTGGAATGAGAGCCTAATTTGGTATTCAATAAACTGGTTACACAATTTCTATCTGTAAAAGTAACACCCATACCACCTCCTCTGGCAGTAATCAAGACTTATTTGATTTCCAGGACTGTTTTATTAGCTCACACATTCATTTATATTAATTCTCTGCTCTTAAGACTTTTACACAACAGGGCCATGTCACAGTTGGTTGACTAAAGTTGTATTTAATGACATTGTTGCTGCTCTATGTACAGTGTTATTCGTGGCTATAATAATTTCACGAGTAAACGAGAGAAAGCGAACGCGGAGGATTTATCTTATGTAATCACAGCTTTGGCAGCACACAATAAGGTGCTAATTAAAACACACCAGGAGGAGAAAATGATGCTCCAAACCAGGCTCACACATCAGGCTCAGTGCAACAGATGTCATTAGGTAACAACTAATAGAAATATCAAGCATGGAAATAAACCGTCAACGATTTTATGAGCACAGCAAGTGCTCAAAACTCACGAGCGTATATATATAACCGGCTCATATATCTCTATATAATTACACAAAATGGTGCTTTTGTTTATTGCAGTTTTGCTCATACCTGGTGTTTGATTTTCTGCGCAGCCTTGGTCCTCCAGCCGCTTCTTCTGTGTTTTTGTTTCTTCTTCATGTGACCTTCGCCTTGTCCCTGGGATAAATTCGGGGTTGAACCGCTGCCTCTTCCCTTTGTAAATCCAGTATTGGGAAGAGGTCAGTCATCTATTGTAATCTCATGGTTTAAGTGTTCCTTTGTTATAGTAAAAGAAAAATTTAATTCTGTCAACTGGACAAAAGTTTTAGAGTGAAGATGTTTCGCTGCTCGTCCAAGCTGCTTTTTCCGTTCTGGTCTGATTACTGCTGGACACTGCCTTATATCTGTTTGAAGGGAGGAGCTAACTACACTGAAGCTAACACACCTATTTGTTTACAGTTTCTGTTTGTTGGCTCGGTCTGTTGAGCTACACAAGGTCTGAACTGTGCCTGAGTCATATTTTGCATAATATTCAGGCCTCTAATGGCTGCTCTCACACCTATTAGCATACTAGCTAGCCCTATTGTTTTCCTTGTTCAGGTTTAGGTCTGAGGATGGAGTTATAAATAGGAGACAGATGATCTCTGAGGTCCCCATTCCTGTTCAAAGATGGATTGTCTTTCCTAACAAAAATCGCCTCTTTAACTCCCCTCTCAAACCATTTCTTTCCTTTGGCTAAGATCTGCACCTAAACAACATTTTGTCCAGTTGACAGATGTGAATTTTTCTTTTACTTTGGCTCATACCTGGACGACTGAGGCATTACTTTGTCCCTTTGTTAATATTTCGCCTTTATTAACATCCATAATTATATTTTTGTTGTATTTTTGTTCATATCGAGCTCTGACGTTTCTCTGTTGTTTTAATTTATTGATGTGAAGATGTTGCGGGGAGATGCTAAGTCCATTATCTTCTGCCCTGTAGTTTGGGTTGGACCGATAAACAGTGGCACATGTTGAGCCTATTTTTTATTATTGTGAACCAGATTAAACCAGAACTAGATTAGTGCCTCCAAAAGTTTCCACTATTTCCCGTGGCTCCTTAATGCACCACAAACTACACAAAAAACACAACGCAGAAGTCCAGCGGTCACATATATCAAATAAAAGGTGATCTTCTTGTCAGTAATTTTAGCTTCTTTTTGGCAACTGTGGGTATGAAAAGCCCTTAAGTGGTTAAGACACTCACCTCGCAACCGCAAAGTCCTGGGTTCAGTTCCCTGACCACATAGAAGGTTTCTGTGAGGAGTTTGTCCCTGTGACTGTGGAGGCTCAACAGTTGTGTTCTGTTTCATTCACAGGTTTAACACACAAACCCTGCGTATTTACTCTGAGTTCTTCTCTCAAACTGAAAACACTCTGTTCCACCTTGTGATGTCATGTGGTAATACAGGAAGTGCTCCACTGTGTTTTTAAACTCCATATACCTTCACTGGAATCATGTAACAGACCCAGGTTCTGGGCCTGTTGGGCAGATTAAATGTTCCTGTAAAACACAGGGAAATGATGAGACAGGCAACAGTGAAGTTTCTCTTTGCCACACTATTATTTATATTATTTACTATTATTTACTATTATTTATATTTATTAATACAATCATGTATTTTCAATAATTCTTACAACTGTTTTTTATTTCACAATCATGCAATGAAATATCATGTACAGTAACACAAATTACATTGTTCATATTGTCCTTTAATGTCACTTTTTAACCACAGTGCCCTTTTCATCCTTTTACACATGCAGCTGAACTGCTTTTTAACATTTATTAATTGTACCACCTCTAGCAAAACGGCTCATGAATTGCATGGTAATATCCCATGTTCACAGACTGGCTTTTAGCTTTAGCTTGAGAGCAAAAGACGAGTTTAAATCTGTCAACTGGACAAATCGTTGTAGGAGTGAAGACGTTTCGCTGCTCATCCAAGCCGCTTCTTCAGTTCACAATTTGTCCAGTTGACAGATTTAAACTCCTCTTTTGCTATGGATCAGACCTGGACGACTGAGGGATTACACAGACTTTAGCTTGAGACATTTTACATCTTTAACTTTCTGAAAACCTTTGCTTAAACTTTACACTTTTACTTTTTAACAATGTCAGAGTCTTATGGAGCTTATTTTACCAAAATACATAACTTAAATCAACGGCGCACTCAACACAAAATGGCGGCTACAGCCTCGCCTTGACCGGTTTTTCACTTATTTTTACAATGTTCAAAACTCAACAAAAATACAGTATTTACCGTCTGAATTACTTTCGCACAGTTAGCTGTGTTTATTATTAGTATTTTATAACCCATATTATGTGTTTTTTACTTAGTTACCAACCAGTAAAACACAGGGCAACAGTGAAGTTTGTCTTGGCCACGCTTCTGCCATATTGAAGAAGGAGGACCTCTGACCCCACAAAACTGTCTCACAGAACGAAGCGTCACCTACTGGCGTGAGAGTGTAATTACAACTTAACAAAAGTTATTTCTCAAATGGAACTTTACCATTACATACAAAAAATAAAACATAATGTGAACACATTACTGTGTGTCATATCATTTGGATGTTTTCGGCTCTGGAACTGCCAATCTCTACTGAAGTAAAGGTAAACGTAGCTGTTAACTTGAAAACTACCACTTCATGACATCACAAAGTGGAACCAAGCATTTTGAGCTTTGGAACCAAGCTTTTGAGCTTTGGAGATGTAGACAGACTAATAATAAAGTGTTACTCAAACATGTGTGAATGAAACAAAACACAACTCCAGGTGTGTTTTTGAGGAGGTAACATTATAACATGGTTTAAAGCTCACGAGAGTCAGCTTTGTGTAATATAGGACCTTTAAATAAATAATGACTTCTCAAACTACTCAAATTAAGATTAATATTACGAATCCATGCCATTTCAACCAAAATTTGCAGCGTAGTTTTTCTCTGGTTCCCTCTGGTAATCACACGTTTGGTCCAGTTGGCCCCCAGCAGATTTACACCGACACCATAGGATTAATTTCAAGATCAAGAATATAGTATTAATTACAAGCACATCTAACTGCAGCGCCAATGGCAGAGATACAGACAGAGCTGAGAGGAGCTTTGGTGAAATGGAAGGAGCCTGAGTCTTTCCAACGATCCATCCTCATTTCGTTAATGAACATCTTCCCTCTCTCCCCATGTCTTTTGTCATGCCCCCACCCTCTGCAAACCTCTCCAACATTTCTCCAACTCCCTTTGCCCCCGTGCACCAGGATTTCTTTAACGATAATTACACTAACATGAAATCGTTAGGATACCCATCACAGTCTCTGCCATGGTAATTCTATAATCATTATCTAGGCCTTACAGCTACACACATCTCGGTAACGCAGTCCGACTCACTGACTCCACTTGTGCTCAGCGGTAATTAGCAAAGCCTTATTGCCTTGTATCTGCGTCATGCACCAGTAAACAATGAAACTAATGCCTGTATGTACCACTTTAGCCTGAGGACGGGGGGTGGACGGGGGTCTCTCAATCAAGGGTCAAACAAACAGAGCTCAGAGATTAAATGCAGACTAACTACAAGTGATCTAATACTGTGGGTTATAGCAGAGGCGGGACCAAGTCATTGTTTTGCAAGTCTCAAGTAAGTCCCAAGTCCCAAGTGAATGACCCACAAGTCCAAGTTGAGTCCAAGTTCTCCGCTTTGAGCTTTAAGTCATTTCAAGTCGTTAAACTGAACGACCAAATACAGCTAATATTTTTGCAATTTATATGATTTTTATCCTGATCCATGGTCCTACTTAAAAATGTCACCTATTTATATTTTATTTTTGATGTATGTTTTGAGGAGAAGTATCAAGTCATCTCAAGTCCAAGTCAAGTCCTAAGTCAATGGTCCATGTCCAAGTTGAGTCCAAGTTCTCTGCTTTGAGCTTCAAGTCATTTCAAGTCTTTAAACTGAACGACCAAATACAACTCGTATTTTTGCAATTTATATGATTTGTGTCCTGGTCTATGGTCCTTCTTAAAAAAGTCTCGTAACAAATAGAGAAGCCAGAGGGTCATGTTCCAGTTTACTTCTTTAAAATTAAGCAGAGAAGACACATTTATATTATATCTTTGATATATTTTTTGAGTCCAGAGTCATTGTCCTTCAAGTCCAAGTCGAATCCCAAGTCTTATCAAGTCAAGTCTCAAGTCCTCAAAATACTGACTCATGTCTGACTCGAGTCCAAGTCATGACTTGCAAGTTTCCATCCCTGCAACATAGTAACAGATGCTTTGCTAGATGTATTATTCATATTATTCGAGAGGTATTTAAATGGAAGCTGAAACCTCGATCACACATCCGGACAATGAGGTTTCATATTTTGGACACTTTCTCCGGCCTTGTAAATGTCCTTCTCTGTGGTTTTTCTATTGCTTTTGGAGTAACTAAAACTACCCTTGAAAAACGTGCATTCTTACTGTGAGTGGGCTCGCATCTCATCTGTCCGGGAACTTGGCCTGGTGGCATCACTCGCTTGTTTTCTTGGAGATAGATACGTTAAAGGCCATATTTTGGAACATTCTAGGCAAAGCAAAACAATCTCCATGGATATAAGCAGGTGGCGGACCCCTCACCACATATGTTATAGTGTTTTTTGTGAAGAGATTCGAACCGCCAACCTTCAGAGCACAAGACCAACTGAGTTACCTCTGCCCCACATTATCAGTGACGGATGTTGAATGTTATTTATGACACGATGGACTTGACCGCACCATTATCTGTGCCAACTACATCTGCTCAAAACCTTGATTCAAAATAAGGGCGATTGCTCACTTGGTTCAGTATAAAATAGAAAGGCACCTTCACTCATCCCAGTGCCATTGGTTTGCTACACCAACCACTGACAAGAAAACAAAACTAATGAAAAACGTAAACAGGCATCTATCCTAAACCATAAAAACTTTATTAGATCATTCTTGTTAATTAAACCAATAACAACGTTGACATGTGACAGTGAAGCGTCTTTTCCTATTCCCCCAAAAACAAACCAAAGCACTAAACAAATCTAATGAGGATTTCCATTACGCCGTCGTGGGACTCGTTGAGACTTTCTGTCGTCTAATTGTCACATTGATACATGCAAAGCCTTGATTACTTGATTAGCGGTGATTAGCTGATTGCTTTGACACGGGCGCGGGGACGGCTCACGCATGCGGTGAGTGAATAATGTGATAGACTGAGAGAACAGACTAATTCCAGAAGATGGCAGAAGATCTGACCCCTCTCCACATGTGTCCGAGCTGTCCGTGAGCGCGCATACATTACCCTTGGGCCCGAGCGGAGCGGTGCATCTCAAACAGGCTCGTGACACGCGCGCTATCTCTCGGCCCACTGCGGCGCTATGAAATTTCTTACAGTCCAATTTAGGCTTCATGAGGTGTCAGAGGCAGGCGCAGCGCAGAAGTAATGCTGTCAGCAGGGGCGGCCATGTTGTTTGCGGAGGTGGGTAAAATACACACAGGAGTGTACGGTACAGCAGGCGGGGAAGGTCTAAATCTGGAGCGGCAAAAATATTGGTTATAAAGGCGCTTGTTGCGAATGATTTGGGCTGCTGGGTGACGGTGGCTCAGTTGGTACAGCTGGTTTGAATCCCGCTCTTCATATAAACATAACTGGGAGAGCGGTCAGATCGCTGACCCACAGGTTGGCGGTGCAATTCCAGCTCCCACAGATGAACGCTGTCGTCGTGTCCTTGGGCGAGACACTTAACCCACCTCGGCCCTAGTGTCTGCGTACACTGGTGTGTGAATGTGTGTGTGAATGGGGGAGTGGTTTCTTGATGTAAAGTGCTTTGAGTGTCTTGAAGGTGGAAAAACGCTATATAAAAATGTGACATTTACTATTCACCGTAATTTGAATCTAAACAATGATTTGACAATAGCCACAACCACCAAATCTGCCAAAATACTGTCTCTAGATAATGAAATCTACTGGGATATTTTGAGCAGGTCCAGGTCTGCTATGTAAGAAGAGGGTTCCTAAAAAAAAACCCCAAAACATCTGCTAATCTGCTCGTCCCAGACAATATTTATTTTTTCAGCATTTATTCCATTGTCACTTGTCTGGGATCCAGAGCACCGAGATGGGCGTGACTGACAGGTGGATTAGCCAATCAGGGACATGCGTGGTCAAAATAATATGGCAAGGAAAAAAATATCACAGGGAACTGAAAAACATTGCTGATATCTTCAGAATCAATTAGTGAAGCGCTAAACTCTGTTAAAGGCCTATGCTAAATTGACTCTCGTGAGCTTTAAGCCATGTTTTAATGTTATTTTCTCAAAAACATACCTGGAGTTGTGTTTTGTGTTTTTTTTGTTTTTTTTGTTTTTTTTTACATGAATAACCCTTTAGTAGTTTGTGTACATCTCCAAAGCTCAAAACGCTCTGTTCCACCTTGTAATGTCACAAAACTAAAACCTTTTACCTTTAGTTCAGTAAAGATCGGCAATTCCAGGGCTGAAATCATCCAAATGATTCTAGTGAAGGTGTGTGGAGTTTAAAAACACAGTGGAGCACTTCCTGTATTACCACATGACATCACAAGGTGGAACAGAGTGTTTTCAGTTTGAGAGAAGAACTAAAGAAGCCTAAATGTGCAGGGTTTGTGTGTTAAACATGTGTGAATGAAACACAACACAACTCCAGGTCTGTTTGTGACGAGGAAACAACATTATAACATAGATCAGAAAATAGCGTAATTTGCGCTCCTTAATCTGAGGTCAGAGATTTTTTAAATGTTTTATTTTTGTACATGAAACAAACAAAAATCGGATTCCACGGCCATGTTTGAGCCTGTGTAGAGACGCGACAGAGGGAGTGGTCACTACACTGATACCTCTGTATAAAAATGCAGAGATAGAACTCTGGACTTGCCCGGCAACATCGTCACTGGATCAACTTCTCAACATTTGTCTTCTGTGCAGTCTGTGCAGTCCCTCAGTTGTACAGGTATGGTCCATAGTAAAAGAACAAGTCGATTCCATCAACTGGACAAAAAGTTTTAAAGCGAAGACGTTTCCCTGCTCGTCCAAGCCGCAGTAGATGGCAGCCATTTTATTTGCAAGTGGAGCCGGCGCCTTTGTAGCTCCACTCTCTTTTTACACATGTTCCAATCAGGGTTAATCAGACTGACCACAGCCGTCACCGACTCCCACACCTCCACACAAACGAACCCACGTATACCTCCGCACTACAGCCCCCAAACGCGGCGCCAATCAGGGACCACCGCAGCACCGTCCACTTGTCCTGCATCAGTAGTACCGATGGGACAGGTACATTACAGTGAAGGAGCCGCCAGAGTCTACGGGAGGGACACGGGGACAATGGGCGTTTGATTCATTGGCGGTTGATTGCTGATTAGCTTCAATAGGTGTAACTGTTTGCGTAGCTAAATTGGTGTATTGTGAGCCTTAAAACAAACGCTTCATACTGATTTCAATACCACTACGCTAATTGAAGACAATTTTGTTAATACATTTGAATGTCATGTTTAACAGCAAATAATTGTGTTTTTTTGTTTTTTAATGTAAGGAAGTGGTGTTGTGGTAGCCTACGTGATATCCATGGGTTTCAGAATGATGGGAAATTAGGACCGTTTCCATAGTGATTAACAATTTAAAACGTATATACACCTATATACAACCCCATTCTCAGACCCAAAGCAAACAAAGGAAACAAAGAACAATAGAACCAGCCAGGGCCATTAAGGTTTTAATGGAGGCTCGTTAAGGTTGAAACTGGAAACAAAAGTTGTTTACAGTTTCAGTGTAGTTAGCTCCTCCCTTCAGACAGATTTAAGGCAGTGTCCAGCAGTATCTGACCAGAACTGAAGAAGCGGCTTGGACGAGCAGCGAAACGTCTTCACTCCTACAACTTTTTGTCCAGCTGACAGATTTAACTTTAGCTTTTACTATGGATCAGACCTGGACCTCCTACAACTTTTGTCCAGCTGACAGATTTAACTTTAGCTTTTACTATGGATCAGACCTGGACGACTGAGGGATGACACGGACAATTTAAAACGTAATAATACTTTTTTGGGGGGGATATTTTCCTGTGTATCGTGTTGTCTGTATGTTTGTTTTTTGTTGACTCTTATGTGAAGCACTTTGGTCACTTCAAGTTGTTTTAAGTAAACTTGAATTGGATTTTAAATGGGAAAAAGTTCTCAAAACGCATATAACAGGACATTGAAACGCATAGGTAGATCTAGGCCATTCTAGAAGAGTTCCGGGATGGGCCAGTTTACTCCTTTTCCTTTCAGTATTGATACTTGTACAAATGAATATCTAGTTTTGTGTGTAGTAATAATTAGGATACATTACAAATTCAGCCTATTCAAATTCTATGGCTAGAATTACAGTGAATTTTGTGTCTCGCAAAACTGTGGTCTATATTTAACCATCTTAAGGGAGTGGTTGAAGGACCATAATGGCTTTCACGAGATAGTTCTTAGTAAAAATACTTATGTTGATGAAGGCTACAAAAACACGGCAATGGTAAAAGCACTAAAAGCACTTTACATCATGGAACACAGACACTGGAGACGAGGTGGGTTAAGTGTCTTACCCAAGGACACAACAACAACAACTACCAGTGATGTTTTTATGTCGAGAGTGGGATTCGAACCGCCAACCTTCGGATCAGTGGACAAACAAGCCTCCAACCCCAACTACCACTTTTACAACCGTTGCTACCGCTACTTCAACCTCTATAAAGTAACAGTATCCAGTTGCGTCCCCCGTCTAACCCCAGACGAGCATTTCTGTGTAACTTGTTTGACAGACAGGTGCTTGCCAGTCGACAGGTGATGGAGTTTTGTGCGTGAAATCCGTTTTATGCTAATGCTAGCTGACACAGTGCTAGCCCGCCATCATGAAGGCCATATGTGCGGTGGTTATGGCTCAGTACAGGCCTGTCACATCAGGTCTGAGCGGCTGATGTAATGTCTGACACAGCTCCTCTCCTTCGCACTGCTCTCGGCTGTAATCCCGGACTAAACCTCCGAGCGGGATTAGGATGACGGCGTTTACAGAAGTCTGACGAGTCTAACGTGCAACATACGGACTGCTTTCTGATCACCGAGAAAGGACTAGCCTAAAATACTGTCTGATATCACAATAAAACCCACAAATACTCATCAGTAGTAGTTGCTTGGGATCCAGAACACACATTTGAATATGAAGATGTGAGTCTGGTCATCAGTGAATCTCCCTGTTTTCAAATGGGTGTGATTGACAGGTGGATTAGCCAATCAGGGACACGCAGGGTCCGTCCGTAGTGGAAATGTTGACCCCCAAAAAGTATTGTTCCATTTGGTCACATTTTTATATAGCACTTTTCCACCTTGAAGTCACTCAAAGCGCTTTACATCAAGGAACCTCTCACCCATATTCTTCTGCGGGAGCTGGAATCGCACCGCCAACCTGTGGGTCAGCGATCTGACCGCTCATCTGTCATGTGTGGAACGATAAGTCGATGTAGTATTTCTCGTGACAGGCCTACACCCAGGGACTGACCTCTGGATCTTGGTTTTTGTCAGGACTACTTTAGCTGGAGGATTTTTTTTCTGTTCTGCATGGTTTTTTTTTGGGTTGGAACATGCAACATCTGCACATAAAGTCGGACCACATCTGATGCGATTCCATTTTGAGTTCCAGTAGAGCCGTGTCCCTCTGCAGACCGTACTGTGCCTATAATAACCGGTCCGTCCTCTTCACGGTGAAAAAGCAAAGGCTAGTATTCAGAGCTGACATGGCACTTTCTGTTTCTATCTTGGGCGATGCCTGGCACACAGCTGTAATCCTGGTCCAAACGCGCTCTCCGTTCTTGGCAGAGGATTAGGACTCGTCTCCCCTCCTCCATGACGCCCCCCCCGCTCCACCCCCCCTCATCTGTGTCCTCTGTCACCTCCATCAGCTCCATCAGCATTCTCCACCCGAGGGTCCCGTCCACTCCTCGGTCTGTGCTTACATCAGGTGCAGCAGGATTAAAGGCTGAGCAGCTCCAATAATCGCGCGTGTTTCTGACCTCTGCACAAAAGACAAGGACACACGGCGTCCACGGCGTTCTGAAGGGGTTAAAGTGGGGGTTTACAACAGCAGCGGTGATGTCTTGAGTATTACAGTATTGTCAGAGGTGGGGCTTGTATTGGCGTGTAGAAAATACGCTCAAAGGACACTCAAATAGAACCATATTTCGCCATTATCCTAAGTTACGGAACTCACGGTCAGGTTACCACAACAAACAAACCCATTAAACAGCAGGTCGAGGCTAACAAGGAGATTTGAAGAAGCGCTGTTTGGATTTTTATGTTTGTATGAATGTGGGGAGTCCAGGCTGCAGCAGGAGAGCAGAAAACGGTGTGTCAGAGGATTTGCACGTGT
>KN471801.1:1156-21764 GCA_000787095.1 Periophthalmodon schlosseri
TCAAGTCTGAGTCCATTATTACCCCTAGATTTCTAGCCTGATTTGAAGGTTTTAGAGAGGTGACTACTGACACTTTCTCTTTGTTTCTGTAGGCCACCTGCTTGAGCCCCACAGAGGTGTAATTACTTTGCCTGTAATGTTCCACAGTATGGCCTTAAACATATCTGTCTTCATGGAGATAAGTAGGTGACTCCACCAAGCCATGTTACAGGTCAGATCTGTGTAGTGGTGAACCTGCTCACTCCATAGTAATAAAAACATACAATGCAGATAATCTGAATGCCATACTGTGGAACATTCCAAGAAAAACACTAATATCTTAATGGAGACAAGCGGGTGCAGTTTTAACAGGTTCACCTTATTTTTTTTACTGAGATATTTTTTTCCACTGAAAAAATGACTTTATTAGTTGAATTAACAAATTATGAGCCAGCCCACTCAACAGATCCAAGTGATGTTCCACTAAGTTATTACAGTTTTTAATAGACACTGAATGGCATGATTTTTTAATGTATTTTTTTGTCCAGCTGTAGTATTCTAGAAACCAGTAGACATGACACTCTATGCTCAGTAAAGAAAAAAAAAATCAATTTCTATTCAAACTTGAGGCGACAGTAGCACACTTGGTAGAATGTTTGTCTTCTGATCTGAAGGTTGGCGGTTCGAATCCCGGCTCTCACAGATGAAAGTTGTTGTTGTGTCCTTGGGCAAGACACTTCGTCCCCAGTGTCTGTGTACATTGGTGTATGAGTGTGTGAGTGGTTCCTTGATGTAAAGTGCCTTGAAGTTGGAAAAGCGCTATATAAAAAAGTAACCATTGAACTTCACTATTAGTTTTCCATCCAAAACAGTACCGTGCAACAATAGTCAGCAGATACACATATATTTCATCTTTTAGCACAAGAGTAACCATTACGCTAGCAGCACTACATTCATTCCTATGGGCGATAATTGCATGACTTTGACACTAGACCACAACATGAGAAAGAACAACATACATGTAACAGGCCCACCAATTACACCGAATATTCAACCCATTGTAATTAAACTGAGCACGTCCAAGACAAGTCTGACTCGTTTCATATCGGCCACTGTCTCCATGGAGATCAGGGAGCATCGACTGTCCTTCACTCATCTCCTCCCTCGCCCCACGGCCATTGGATTTTTAAACGCTGTGTTTTTGATCATTCACATTATAATAGACTCTCTCTCTCTCTCTGTCTTTCTTTCCCTCTTTCGTAGTCTCTCTATCCCACAGCAGCAAACCTAATGAAACAAGAAAAGTACTTTATGGTCGGAACAAAGGATAGGACGAGTGTTTAAAGGCAGTTTGGATGTTGGGCTTGTGTCTGGGGATGGGAGGAGAAAATAGTCATGAAAGAAGTAGGGAGAGAGAGCGAGATAGTGAAGGAAAAAAAGGGAAAAAGGGAGCAGGGAGAGAGAGAAGGGGTTAAGAGAAGAGAGGTGAGGAAAGAGGGAGAAGATAGAGAGAGGAGACGAAGAAGGGGGAGAGGGGGACAAAGGAGGGAGAGAGAGGAAAAGAGAGAGGGGGAGTGCACGCATAGGGAAGCGAGGGAGCGAGAGAGGAGTTAGAGAAGACAAAGGAGGTAGCGAGAAAAAGAGAAAAGAGTGATAAAAGAGAAGAAGAGCAATAGAGTGAGCAGAGAGAAGAGACAAAATAGGGAGAAAGGATAGAGTGAGGAAAGAGAGAGTAGGAAAAAAAGGGAAAGAGGGAGCAGGGAGAGAGAGGAGGGACTGAGAGAAGAGAGATGTGGAGAGAGGGAGAAGATAGAGCGAGGAGACAAAGAAGAGGGAGAGGGGGGACAAAGGAGGAAGAGAGGAGTGCACACACAGGGGAGAGAGAGAGGGAATGAGAGAGAAGTTAGAGAAGACAAAAGAGGTAGAGGGAAACGGAGAAGAGAGTGATAAGAGATAGGAAGAGCAACAGAGAGTGAGCAGAGAGAGGAGAGACAAAAGAGGGAGAGAGGACAGAGTGAGGAGAGAGAGAAATAGAAAAGATGATGGAGGGAGAGTTGTCCTTGGTGATCAATGACCACTGTGTTTTCTATGGCAGCTTTGTCCACAAGGACGAGGAGATGAGACGAGGGGCACACACTATATACAGACAGAGACACAAACACCATAGGGACACATGCTGAACAACAGGGTTTACAAAAATATTATAAGAATTATATTAGAAATTCAAAATGACTTCTCTCATTTAAAGTGTTTTTGTTTATAGATACAAAAAATACAGTTATTTGCAATTAGGCCAGTAGTTAGTTTGTATACATAATGAGTCATAGAAACAATTTATTCAACCCTCTATCTCAAATCTTATTGTAGAAGAGAAAATATCAAAAAAGTTCCCTACTAGTACAAAGAAAAAGTACCCACAATATATAAAAATGATTGTTTATTAAGTCGATATAGCAATGATGGTGTACTCCATACTGAAATGTCAGGATTGGTCCTTTGGGTTGAATAGACGAGTCCTCATGTTACCAGGGCTGGATAATGATACGACACAGACGTCATAGTCTGTGCTGTCTAAATATCTCAGTACATTACAGAAGTACATTTTTAAACACACAGCCTAATGTAAACTGTTGCAGCGTATGTTCCACCAAAGGTCCATAGTTGCTGATAAGGGCACCTTAGAAGTAATATTATTTTATTTAAACAACAGAACAGTAATTGTGTTATAACCTAATTTCTCTTTGCAAATGGGTATTTTTATTTTTATTTTTTTATTCACAGATGTCAAAGAGACGCCTAACAGGATGTAAAAACAAAAGAGAAAGTGCCCTGAGCTTGTTTGACAAACTTTGCGCTCCACTGGAGGAGTAGCCTGCCTCTTTTATCCTCCTCACAGATGTTAAAGTGTTTGTGTCACAGTCGTCTTTGTGTCACTGTCTCTCACCTTCTGATCCTGATCCTCCTGATTCATGGAAAACACAGTCATTTTTATCCTGCTCATAAAACACAATGCTTTTAACTTGGTAACAGTTATTGCCCACTGTTAATCATCCAGGTTCAGTAGCATTGCTGAAAACGATTACAAAAATAATAGCATTTACTTTGTCATTTATATAGTTTGACATAGATCGATATCATAGATTTGTGTTGTGGATGGCTGGAGTCTAACCCAGCAACAAGAGATGAACTTAAAGTAAAAAGTACTTTTCATACGACATGCGGGGTCATGTTCGTGGTAACATTCTGACTAAAGTTTTTGAGTTCAAGCTTTGACTTTGAGCAAACAAAAATAAATACACAAAATTCATAAGAAAATTAAGAAACTGATTCATATTGTTACTGTTGACGAAAATATGTATCTTTTTTTTTTTTTTAAATCAATACCACTACATTTAACACTTCAATTACCAGCATATGGGTGAAATACTTTTACTTTTTACTCTTAAAGTACATTTTTAAATACTTTTACTTAAGTTGATTTTTTTTTTTTAAATCAATACCACTACATTTAACACTTCAACAAATTACCAGCATATGGGTGAAATACTTTTACTTTTTACTCTTAAAGTACATTTTTAAATACTTTTACTTAAGTTGATTTTTTTCATGTGATACTTTTCCTTTTATTTGAGTACTTTTTTTGCTCCAGTATCTGTACTTTTACTTAAGTAACAAAAGTAACCACTGTTTCAGTTTCAGTTTCATATTTATAAGTGCCATTTTGAGCACTTTTCATGATTCACAAAATAGATACGCTTAAATTAATCTCCCCGTGTACAGCTGCCCCCAAATTTTGACAGGCTGATGTCATACCATTTTTGTTTTGTGGGTTTTGTGCATGTAATGTATACTTAGAATACCTCGAATACTGAGGAGCTGTCTCAGTACACTCAGAAAGTTGACAACTGAATATAATATTGCTTTTAAATAATAATATAGAACAGTGTGGTAGACCTGCAGCCTGTCACTTCACTTCACGAGATCCTTCCTCTTACTTCTTGCATCTTGCTCCTGGTTAATGACATCACATCTACATTTTAAAGGCTGGCTTCAAAAACAATCTATTTCTGACATGAAAGACAAACAGTATGTGTATGTGTTTGTTTCTGTGGCTGACTCTCTCTCTAACGCACAGCCATACCATAGATCGCATTGTGTCTATAGGCGATGGGAAAAATTGAGCTATTCCTAAGTTTCATGTTTATCTATCCATGCGTTTTCATCCGTCGGTCAAGTGGTAACGTTTTAGTTTTAGCTGGTAAATGCTGACCAACATTTACCAGGGCATTAAATTTGCAAGTTGTAGAGAAGTAACTGCTAAAGGAGTGGATGTTTTTCAAGGTATTTTTAGCAGTAAAAACATGTGAAATGAAATAAATGCAAAATAGGTTTAATGACATTATGAGGAACAAACAGAAGGTAACACGGTGATCTAAACATGTTATGTGTTAGCAGTTAGTACCCCATAGGACTCAATGGAGGCAGAAATGTAGTGCACCTTTAAGATGGGAACACAGTTATTGGTAACTTTCTGATTCTTGAATGAGATGGTGTCATACTTTTATATTACTTTTATATTTCATTTTCTGTAAACACATGCTTTGTCTGTACACTAAAGGCTAAAATAATTGTTAATGTAATCTCACAGTTTAGAAATCTCCAGACAGATCGACAGGCCTGACCTTTACCTGTTATTGATTTGAGGCCTCAGAAAACTATAAGGACACTTCAGAGAGGAGAGATAGTGATGGTACAGAGCACATGAGGAAAATAAAAGCCAGATATAGTGTGAGTGGTGAGACCAACAGCAACCCGAGTGCACCTGTAATCACCTTTAACTGCTCCATTCTTCCGACCCACATCCCTCTGTCTCATCTATCTTTTTTTTTACATTAACAGCTAACTCCTTGATGTTTGACAGTAATTATTTCTAAACATAAACGCATACAAGTGAAAAGGGTCATTTACACATTCAAATGGAAAAAGATTTAAATATGTATTAACACAAATAATGTCACACCCACGCACAGGGGCATCACAGCAAGTATACTTCAGTATTTTCTCTACTGCATTTGACCCACCCTCTAATTACCTCTAATCAGGAATAAATAAATAAATGCATTATAGAGCGTGGTATTAAGTGGGCGCACTACACTGCTGTTCTGTCTCTATTCTCTGTCTCTTTACTTATAGAAAACCTTGACGTCTTCTCAATAATTGGCAGCAGGACTGACTTTTTTGTTCTTTCTCTCCTCTCAGTATCTCTCCCTCCTTTCTCCCCTCATTCACTCTCTCCCTCTGTCTTTTTTCTGTTTATCTTTTTCTCTCTTCCTCTTCCTTTAGAGATGAATAGTTGGCCGCAGATCAAAGGCGGACTTCGACTGCACCGCCCCGGCCACCACAAAAGGGGGCGTCGGGCTCTGGCTCCGGTCCAGCAGGCGCACATGGTCACGGAGATGGGACAGGGTGGACAGATGGGTCCACTACATCCACCCCCTGCGCCCCCCCTTCCCGCCACCCTCACTCGCCCCAAACAGAGGAGAGAGAGGGGGAGAGGTCAGCGGCTAAAGTGTGCAGCGCGTGGTTCCTGTAAGACGATACGCTGTTGTTCCACAGATTCTCTTTGTTTCCATCTGTCTGCTACCTCCACTTTGTTTACTTCCTGAATTCTCCTTCTTCTCTTTCAGTCAATGCCTCCTCCAAAATGTGGTCAGCGATCAATGAGCGAAGAAGAACAAGGCAGGGTAATTATAGGTTATACCTGTGCAAACATATCATGAAAGTTTAGATAATGGAGTTTGCAGTAAATAGTTGCTTTAGTCTCATTTGAATAGCACTTTGGACAAAAACAATATAATACACCATTATAAACACATTTTAATCACACAGTCTATTTATTTGAACAAACAAAGTAGCCGACCAATACACCAATACAAGTGAAAAATTGATTTAGGAAAATTTGAGTTCTAAACAAACCTATTCTGCAAAATTGACTTTTCAGAGCTTTTAGCCATGTTATAGTTGTCTCCCCTTCTCATTTGCCATATATGAGTTGTTTTTGGAGTGACGTGTGTATGTTTGAGCAATCTTTAATCGCTTATTTTCAAGACCCCATACTGCTCTGTACTTACTCCGTCCTTCAATTTTGTTTTCTCAATCAATGATACGCGTAGGATTCAGCCATTTTGGTACAAATGAAAAAAAAATCTGCTTCTCGCTGGTGTGACCTGCAACTATCCATAGGAGGGACTGATAGCTACACGGCTTTGTTGTGATGATGTTTACGCCGATGTCAGCTCCCACTGGGCACCCCAGTTTTCTAACGCAGAAGTCAGCAGACCTGTATCTTTTATTAAGTCGTTTTAGATGAATATTGCGATTTAAAATGTGCAAATTATTACATAATGATCCACGGGTGTCATAGATTATAACTATAAAGCAGACTCAATAGGTCTTCTTTAAGTTTATTTGTACAGACATTACCATTACTGTCCAGAGCCCAAAAGCCCAAAAGGTTGAAGCAAAAATAATGTACGAGTTATTCAGTGTATATGATAATCCCTATACTTCCACCCCTAATTTATTTTCTGCTCTCTTTTAGTGCACATGGCCTGGAACAGTCTCAGCCCCGTGGGCAGGAGAGGAGAGGTAACCATCTTGGCTCTGTACAGCGTTCAAATCCTCCAGACTTCCCCACACTTCCACACTCTACACTCCCTGTTTAAACTTATGAGAGCTGCTGCCAAGCTCCACACAGCCCGGGCCAGTCCAAACAAACGAAGCAGGAGGACACCAAAAGTGGTACAGATAAAACAAATGAACAAGGTCCCAAAGTACAAATGTGTACGCAACACCAGAGCCTGCCTTTCAACCTCCTCCACAGACACTTCAGCAACACTTCCTCTGCAGACAGCCGCGTGATACTGAGAGGAACATGGAAATATATATATATGTTATGTAAATGTACGCAAAGCAAATCTTATGAAATGATACAAGGAAGAGTTATTATTTCTTGTCAGTTTCCTAACCATTTGCAGATGTGTTTTAAAGGTGCACTGTGTAACTTTGGTGGAGGCTCCGCTACCTGTGGGTCTTCATGGAGGGGTTATTACTTTGCCTGGAAGGTTCCACGATCGCATTAGACTTATCTATTTCCATGTAACAGTGCATGTATTCCAATGTGTTTATGAACAATAAAACCAGCGATTAAGATAGATATGTTTAATGCCATACTGTGGAACATTCCAGGCAAAGCAATGACATCTCCATGGAGACGCACAGGTGGCGTACACTCCCCCAGAAACATTACAGAGTGCTCCATTGAGAAATATGCTTATACTGAATATTCCTCATGACTCAGTTTAGATCAATGCTCTGTCTATGTTCACTAGGACAATGAACCCAGCTCAAGATCTGGGGGAGGGTCCTCGGGGCTGCACTGCTGTACGGCCCACTGTTTCCGACAGGCTGCCATAATGACCTTGTATTTGAGCTTGTAAGTATTGGTCAAATGCAGATGGCATAAGGTTGGAATTGGCTCTGTGCACAATGGTAGCCGGCTAGTTCAGTCAGAGGGACAGTCTGCACCGCCATTTTCGGTGTAAAAATCATTAAATCCTGACAGATCAGGCAGTGGACAGGGGGCTGCGGTGGGTGTCACTGACATGTTAAACACTTTACAAATGTGAGGAAAAATGAAGGACAATTGGGTCGCCCTTACAACAAATTTAACTTTGTTGTTATGTTACATTTAACCTTTTAATAGAAGTTAGCATTAGCACTGACACACAAAGTACCTTTGTAAAAGCAGAAGTGTCCTTAGGTGAAGTTTTCCTCACATTTTTAAAGTGTTTAACATATTGTCAGTGACATCCACCTGCTGCTCCCTATCCACTGTCTGTCAGGATTTATTGATTGATTGATTATTGATTGATTATTTATTGAAAAACCTCATAGACATTACATTACATCGAAATGTCGGGCTGACTGTCCCTCTGATTGGAACTAGTCGGCTATCGTTGAACACAGAGCCAATTGGCGAGAATGTTCCAGTATGTTATTGGGTGGGGCGAATTGCCCCTCAGGGACAATAACACACACATTCTTGCCAGTTCCAACCCTATGCCCATGTATACGATCAGAAACATGCCGGTGTAACTCAGTGGTCCAGCTGTGCTCCCTAAGACAAAGAGAGCTCGAGGTGTGGGGTTGAGCATTACTGAGCTGTGGGCAAACACTGTGCATCCCCAGGGACCCCGGCCTGTCTGAAGAAACTGCCCACTGAGGGTGAATTTATGGGGGAAATCTTCATCTTGCCCCCCATCTGGGAGTATGGCATCATCACATTCAAGAAAAAAACACAAATAAGCCACATTATCGCTTCAGTACGATAGAGATTTAGAAACAACTGAATATTTAAATTTGACAGTTCTTTCACCAACTATCATTTTATTACTGATAAAAGGGGCGACATAAACCGACAAATTTCACTTTTAACAATTATTATGGTACACTGGTATTATTATGGTAGCCTCTCAAAAGTTACGTTATTAATTGTGGATAACTGAAAGCTTGTAAATAACTTTGGATTTATTATATATTATTGTATTTGAGCCAGTGAAGTCATCAAGCTTTTTAGTTTAATTAGGGATTTTCCAAACCACCATATTGGGTCATCAAAACGCCCAGCACTTCCTACTGTCAAAAACACATCTTGTTGTAATTAGACAGAAATGACATATCCCTAATTTGCGTCAGTGGAGTTATTGTGCCGAAGAAACCATTTAGTTCTTGTGTCAAAACACCCCATCAAACTTTTATAACGGTCTTTAAATGTTGTAATCTGGTGTCCTCAAAAAGCCCTCTAGTGGTAGGAATCACATAATGCGTTTCACATTTGGCTGATATTAATCACTGCCTGGGATAACCTCAAAAATGCAAGACTGAAACATGTGGCTAAAGGTACAAAATGGTGAACTAATCTCATGATGTATTCTTCAAATCATATGGGGCTATTGTCAAGTTTTCAAAGTCTCGGACCGTCAAAGCACTTCCAGGACGTAAAGGAGCACACACGCATTTTTTGGGGAGAGAAGAAACGCGAGTGGATGGCGATATTTTTCCCTCTCTGCGTGCTGTCATGACGATCCCGGCTGGGCCCATATGTTTAAGATTAGATGTACTCTTTTGTCAGAGCAGAACACAGTCAACAGGTCTGCTGCCTTCCCCGCTGCTCGTGAATCAAATGTGCAGCCTCCACACCCTTATTTCCAGCCTAATTCTGTTAAATATGTTGATAAGAGGCATCTGCCGGGGAGATATTTCAGTTAATGACAGCTTAGTATCAACAAGAAGTATTTACATTGTATTAACACTTTTTAATGTGGATCTAGTGTAATGCAAACTTTACTCACCTATTCTTCAGGGCAAATGGAGGAGCCTGCAGAGTGCAACCACAGTGCTACCCCAGAGGACCCTTCTCCATATACTGATCTAGGGTTCAAGGCAATAATAAAAATAATGATTGATAATTGATATATTATAAGATATGTTACACCAAGGCAATATAAAAATAATAATAATAATAATAATAAAAAATAATAAACACTTGAGGCCCCTCCGACCACCACCAATCACTCACGTACACACCACATTCATACTATACTATACTATGGATCATACCTGGAGCACTGAGGGATTACTCACACACACATTCATACTAGGCAATGCGAGTGAAGTGTCTTGCCCAAGGACACAAAGTCAGAACTTGGTCCGAGCGGGAATCGATCCTCCGACTTTTTCCTATTGGTGGACCACTGCTTTAACCACCGAGCCACTGTCGCCCCAACTTCCCCTATTCAACTCAAGTATTATGTTGATGCATGTATAAAATGAGCCTAAATCTTGACAAAAAGAAAAACTGAGAGAAATCAGTTCACAAATATACAAGGGGAAAGCGTTTAGTTAGCAACTTTATCAGTGTTCAAAGTGTTTGCTTTCATGAAACCATTTAGCTGTCATAATAATATTTTAGTGCTGCTTCGTACTGTGTTAAATGCAAGACAACAAGCAGCTAAAAACACCCAAATTCTTAGCTTTATAGAAAAATCTAATTATACAATTGTCCACTAGGGGGCAGTGTGGCAAATTGATAAAACAATTGAGCAGCCTGGGCCACTCATACATACACTTTATTGCTTTAGTGTTACATACATTTAAAAGAAACATTTAACACAGTAATATGTATTTATTTATTTATGATCCAGAGTATTGAATACACATCACGTTTTTTTATTGTTTTGTTTTGTTTCTTTTTCTCTCTCTCACAAAGCTTACCAAACAGAATGTGAGTGAATAAATGAATGAGAACTTTGAGTGTAGCTGTTTTTATTAGCCCCTTAAATCCCTATAGGAATCGTCTGTGTCTGGATCTCTCTGTTTTATTCCGCTCATAAGCAGCCGTCGTTAACTTAAACTCTTAATTACTGCTGTTTTGACTGCGTTAGGAGCCGGGCCTTCACTGTAGGTCCACCGTTTACTGACGCTAATGCTACGTTGAGGTAAATTAAGATTACTAAATAAAACCACAGGATAGGACCGTGCACGGAGAACGCGCTCGAATAATGGCGTACTAATTGCAGAAGCAGAAAAAAGGCAGTAAACGGGGTCAAGCGTTGCGTGGTTCCGCTTTTCGAGGTAACTTTTTCTCTGTTTTGAGCAAAGAAGTCTGATGTTGCTTTTGCTGTAATAATGGGCATTATTTTTACTTTTATGTGTTCCTCCTACTGAGAAAATAGGCCTGATCTCTCCCTTTGTGGTTGCTCCAACGGCTCACATCCACCACCCACACAATCCATTTTCCCAGGCAACAATGTTAGCGCTACCAAGTTTACACACAATAACTAACGATATGCCCAAAGCAGTTAGCAGTGGCCCCGCTCCTCCGGTTTCCTTGGCCGGACTTGAAATGAAATGGTAATTTTGACTTGAGGAGGATTTCAAAGGGATGGCCTTTACTTTTCATCTTGCTGCATACCACGAGCTCGCCGACACATTCACGCTGGGATTTGAGTAAAAAAAAATCAAGACGAGAGAGAAGAGAGAAAAAAGCTGAATTTTAAGTTTTCGCTTGTGAACTTGCTTCCTTTCTTTTTCTTTGCCATCGCTGAGAAGAAAGATGTAATGTTTTGCCCCAGATGGACAGAATTTCTATAAACATACCACCCCCGGTTCAGGGAGGATTGATTGATGTGTCATTGTCCACGGATTGTTTCCAGGCATTTGAATAGATAATTTTTTCACTTTTTCATGCAGACTTTTTCCCTTCAGGTCAGATGAGGGGGTAGAAAAAGGGTGTCCTCTCCTCTCTCTCCCATATATACATGCTATTTTTACCTCTGATGCTGTGAGTCTGATTCTCACAGGGGACTGGCACTGCTCGTCCAACTGTTTAAGATTACAAGGTGCAGGCCTCCAAAACTCCATCCAGCATTTCCCTTGTTATGTAAATGAGTTTCTTGTCTGTCGTCTGTAACATTGTGGCTGGTTTGTGTGTTTTTATAGGCCGCTCCAGTGTCGCAGACTGAGGAGGAGGAACAGAGGCTGGAGAGGCCGGACACAGTATTTTGTCCAGGAGGATAGAGCAAATTCAACAGGTTTGTCAGACAATAGACAAGTATTTATGAGGTTCAGTTTCTTTATTGGAGTTATTTTGTTGCCTGGCAAATCCAGAATGATATCTCTCTGTATTTTTTATACAGATTGATATCTGGTCTCCATGTCCTTTGTCAAACTTGATGGTGTAATCAAATATCTTTTTACAGTGACACATGTGAAACGAAGGAGCTCATTGGTCACCTTTAATTTACAAATAAAATCACATTTATCTCACCTCAGATTAACAGAGTTTAGTGCTTTGCTCATTGATTCTGCTGAAGTCTGCAATGTTTTTCAGCCCCGTGATATGTTTTTCCTTCATTATTTCCGATACGGAAAAGCCACGCGTGAACCCGATTGGCTAATCCACCTGTCAATCACGCACATCTGCAAACGAGGAGATTCACTAATGACCAGACTCACATCTTCGTAAAGTATAGAAGAAGTGTGTCTTCTGGATCCCAGACAAGCTATTTTGAGGAATTTGGCCCATTTAAAAGACAAAATAATAAGTTTTGAATTGTCAGTTGCTATGGCACCCATGGGCTGTGTGCGGATGTCCACACTATTCCTTACATTGGGCACTATATATACGTAGTTGCCATTCCACTTTTCATGGCAGTAGGTAAGATTTTCATTTTAAACATCCTAAACATGACAGCTGTGTGTCCCCAGATATAAGGTTGACATGTTCAAATCAAGTATAGCTTTTACAGTTGTAATGTTGATTTATCCTTCGTTACACTGGACATGCTGACCAACACAGGTTCAGCTGTGGTTTTAGTTGTGTAGGTGTAGTTGTGGTTGTACTTAAAATAAATAAATAAAAAGAGACCACAAGCAGCATACGTCACCTTTAGCCTTGCAAAATACTTGTCTTCTTTGTAACCACTGAATTGTTTGGAGTTGTAATTCAATCACACACTGACACCCTGAGAACTCTGCATGAGCCCTGATTCCGCCACAGTATCTCCATTTAATCAGCCCCCCCCAGTCCGCACGGCCTCATACATCACAACTGTGTCGCCGTGGCCCCCAAACTGCACCCATATCCCGCTACAACTTCCACCCTTGCATTCCTTATTCAGTGATCCATGAGGGCAGTGTCCGGGCCACAAAAGCAGGGTGTGAAATACAAATAAAGCCCAGCCCTGTGTCTTCATTATCTCACGGCTTGCTGGCCCCTCAAGAGGCCGGGGGTAATTGCTGTTGATTAGACGTGAGTGTGCATGGATGAGTGAAGGCACGCACACACACACGTTGGGTTTACATGCTTTTTGGGGCATTACCTTTACTTTCATTCATTTCCTGGAGACTGGTCCTAACCGTAAACATAGTCACTTAACCTAACCTGAACCTAAACTCTAATCTTGAAGGTCCTATATTACGCAGAATTGACTCTTGTGAGCTTTAAGACATGTTAGAATGTTGTTACCTCCTCAAAAACATACCTGGAATTGTGTTTGTTTCATTCACACATGTTTGAGTAACCCTTAATTATTAGTCTGTCTACATCTCCAAAGCTCAAAATGCTCTGTTCCTCCTTGTGATGTCATGAAGCAGTAGTTTTCAAGTTAACGGCTGCCTTTACCTTCTGTTTAGTAGAGGTTGGCAGTTCCAGGGCTAAAATCATCATAACACAGCGGAGCATTTCCCGTATTACCACATGACACAAGGTGGAACAGAGAGAACTCAGCCAGAACATGCACAACACACAACACACAACACAACTCCAGGTATGTTTGTGATGAGGAAACAACATTACAAGAAAATGGGCTCTGTAAAGTGCATATGACAGGTCAGATTATTAATTTCACTAAAACATAATTAACATGATTATATTTACGATAGCAAAATCAGGTCATTTTTTCAATTTTCAAACTTACAGTTTTACTTCCTGCTTCAACATGGATACCAGATAAGACATAGATAGCTGTTAATTAGCAACCATAATGTTAACAAGTGCGAAAAATGTCTAAATTGCACAAAAGTTATGATTAATAAAAATAAAGTTTAAACTGACAGAAAAAATGTGTTCTTCTGCATGCAGTTTCCGTGCATTTTGAACGTAATTTTTGGTGTTGATGACATAGGTAAGTAGGTACTCAGTGCTACTTCCTGTCATATACACTTTAACTTATTTGAACCCATATCAGAACTTTAAATCATGTTGTTGAAAGAATAATAAAGGATTTCCGTCACGAGGACCTAATCTTTGTCCCCACAAGTGAGGCAGGTCCCCATAATCTAGGCGTATGTACAGAATTTAGCCCCCACATTGTGATAAATACCCATCCGCACACATCCACACACACGAGGGGACCACCAGGGAACCACTACTGAGGGATGGGACCATAGACACACTGGGCAGTCGTGTGAGGGCTGTGTCAAGTGTTCCTCCTCACTGGTTTTACATTCAGGAACAAGTTAAAAGATAAGGAGAACATGAAGGAAGCACACAAAGGGATATGGTGATGGATGGGTATGGGAGCCTTCTACAGCGGGATTACTCTAGAGGTGAGAGGACGGAGAGAGGGGGCTGAGAGCTCAATGAGAAGCAAGAACACTTAGACACAAGCAAAACAAACCATGTACCAAACCCCCATGTTGGGACATAGTTGATATATATGGAATAACTAGCTTTATTGTAATATGATAATGATCCTCTACCAGAAAAGTGACATAATTATAAGATGCGATGTGAAGTTTCTAAAGGTTTTAAGAGAAAATGCAAAATGTACGCTAAAAAGAATTTTAAAAGATAACTTGATTTTAAACTTTTTTCTTTTCTTTTCAGGAGCTGCATAGTGAAGGACAAAGAGGAAATTCTATGAGCCAGAAAACAAACCCGACCTGCTCCAAAATGTGTGACAGGACAGAGGTGAGCCACAGCCTAGTCATCATCCGGGGCGTTTAACATGTTCTAACACTTTCTGCTCCTGGAATAAGCTTGTCATTAAAACGGTGACATATACACAGTGGTGGAACTTAATAAATACTCATGTTACTTTACTGTAATGTAGGACTTTTTTGCTTAACCATTTTGTTTACTTTTAATCATTTTTAGTAGACTTTTTAAACACTTGTACTTTTAATTGAGCATAATTCTAGCCATAATTACCTTGTAATTAGCTACATAACATTTGTGAGAACAGCACAAGTACGAATTGTCCCAACTTCGATCAGCTTTAATCTGTTAAAAGACTAACATAGCTTTTTAAAAAGTTGCAGCCTATTTTTCTTGCATACTTTACACTTTTCCTTAAGTACAAATGTGACAGTAGTACTTGTTATTGTAACTGAGAACAATTTTGCCATGTAACTTTTACTTGTATATACCAATATTCAGTCCTCTTTCCACCACTGCATATACAATAAAAGGACTTATGTAAAGGATGTGCCGGAGCAGTTATTGTTTGCGTAGTACATGTAAGTACAGTGCAGTAGTGTGCGCTCTCCTGTCATGTGACCTCAGAGCAGTTAACCCCTATCAGGACATCGGAGCTGCGGGTACTGTGCTCTGCGCCAGTTTGTCTGTCTCCATTTGTGTTTGATAGATCAACACAACCTTGAGGTCATGCCAAGGCTCTGTTTGATTTGAATGCATCATTTTGATCTCCCTGATGTTTTTATTTCCATAATAAGTATCACTATACAGGCATCAGGCTCCAGTCACTTTTGTAACAGTTAATATTATTCACTCTTGCGTTTGCACTAGAAAGTGTTAAATTTTCCAAACATTTTCATCAGGTAGTGCAATTTGGATTTAGTCTTGTTCCTTTTATTCAGATATGTTTATTTTTTAGTACTTTTAGTCATCAAAAATATCTAGTTTCAGTTGACAAAAATATATGTCATTTTGGTCATAGCTTTAGTCATTATGATTGATTAAGATGATACTTTTTGTTCAGTTTTTATTTAGTTTTAGTCAATAAAAATATGACATTAACAAAAACTATTGTAGTTGACTTGTAATATTATAGTCAACTATATCAACACCATAGAATGGGAGTAAGTTGGGAGAAAGTTTGAAGGGAGAAAGAGAAAGGTTGGTGGTTCAATTTCCATTCCTTGCGGTGTGTTTGACACTTACCCCACCTTGTCTTCAGTGTTTGGTTACTGCTGTATGAATGTTTGTGTCAGTGAGATTATGGTTCCTCCAAAGTGTCTTTAGAGGTCAATTAAGACAAAAAAAGCTTTGCTCACTACAGCTTCCCTAGTGGAGTGAAAGGAAACTACAGAGCTCCCAAATCAGCCCATGTGGATATGGGAGTGATTAGTTGTAAGTGATTCTATATGTCACCCCTCAAATAACCACCATCTTATATTTTATTTTAAATTATATATTTTACATCCCTAGTGGCCTTGCACCATAGTGATATATTTTTATAATATCCATGGGGTTTTAGAATGATGAAATATTTAGTACGTTGCCATAGCATTTCACAATTTAAAACTATATATAATATATAATATTATTGTTTTTGAAATGTGATATGTGATTAACATCTATAGCACTTTGAGATTTGTTTTTCAAATGTAAAGTGCAATCTATTCATATGAACATTAAAGATCACATAAGATAAAATAAGATAAGATCATCTTTATTTGTTCCACAGTGGGGAAATTCCCGTGTTGCAACACCCAGTTTAAGAACAGCAGGAGAATAAACATATGTAATCAAAATAATAAGAATATAAAAAGCTCAGTTTCAAATTAAATCTAACCATATAACTAGAATATTAGAAATACTTTGGATATAGTTATAGAAAAATGACTTAAAGATAACAAAATACAACACTGTGCAAGTAAAAATATACAAATACCCTGACCTCAACCTATTTCTTCATATAAAGGCTGGACTAAATTGTCTCATAATTTTGATACAATCGTGTTTTAATTGACTTATAAAATGGACAGTGTTCTCCAGTTTCTCCTGTAGTCGCTCTCCTCTGTAGCCTCAGCTCTGGTCTTGTTGTTGTTTGTGACTAAATAAAAGCGTCTATGAGTTGAAAGGGTAACTTTGCCCCTGGGAAGGACAAGGCTGTGCTAGAAGTGTGTCACTTTACATTCTGCTGCAGCGGTGACAGCTCTGATGATGCCTGTTTGATCACTATTTTTTCACTTCTTCTTATAAGCAGTGTTTTTTTTATTGTATGGACTTGGGAAAGATGTTTTGTTGAGTAATTAAGTAGAGTTGTTTATTTCCAGAGCAAATTACAATGTCGCTCTATGCTTGACTCTGAATATAACTTAATATATTAAGCAAAATTGCCTCATGTGAGCTTTAAGTCATGTTCTAACGCTGTTACCTCCTCAGAAACATATCTGGAGTTGTGTTTTGTTTCATTCACACATGTTGAAGTAACCCTTTATTATTATCATCACAGTCTGTCCAGTGCTCAAAATGCTCTGTTCCATATATATAAATAAATGGACATAGCTAACCTGTTAGCCGCTGCGTTCCAAATAGGAAGTGAGCATGGGCGTGGTTCCGGCTCCATTGACTCTGGCTCCAATTCACTTTACACTGAAAAATTGTCGCCCCTCTCTCTGTAACTGGTGGAGTGAGCCTCGTCAGTTTGGTCTTAAAATGTTTGTATTAACTCGCTCTACATGACCCTGGTGTTTTTATTTTGCTACTTTGTTCGTAAGTCAAGATATGAGCATTAATAACAGACAAATCAGGCGCCTTCTTTCCCTGAGGTTGCTCCCGCTAGCGTTAGCAACAGGTTTGATTGACAGCGTTGCTAAGCACCCGCTCCCTACTAAACCAGCGGAGCGAGTGAGAAGGGGCGTTACCTTCAACAGCCTGGCTCTGGATTGGCTCTTTGGTTGCTCAGCTCCAAATTCACCCTTATAACTTCTAGTCTTG
Organism: Periophthalmodon schlosseri; assembly: GCA_000787095.1. Taxonomy (NCBI): domain Eukaryota; kingdom Metazoa; phylum Chordata; class Actinopteri; order Gobiiformes; family Gobiidae; genus Periophthalmodon; species Periophthalmodon schlosseri. Next base: position 18,666 of record KN471801.1, read on the forward strand.
ATGAGCTTCATTTGACTGAAGCTGAACGCTATGGGTGACGTCACACTCACTTAGTCCACCTCTTTATACAGTCTATGGTTCCACCTTGTGATGTCATGTAGTGGTAGTTTTCCAGTTAATAGCTACCTTTTACCTTTAGCTCAGTAGTGACTGGCAATTCCAGGGCTGAAATTATCCAAATGATTCTAATAAAGTTGTATGGAGTTTAAAAACACAGTGGAGCACTTCCTGTATTACCACATGACATCACAAGGTGGAACAGAGTGTTTTCTGTTTGAGAGAAGAACTCAGCCTAAATATGCAGGGTTTGTGTGTTAAACATGTGTGAATGAAGCAAAAAAAAACAACTCCAGATATGCTTTTGATGAGGAAACAACATTATAACATAAATCAGAAAACAGCACGATATGAGCCCTTTAAAGGTCCACGATGCAACTTTTCAGGTGGGGGGTCCATCACCTGCTTATCTCCATGGTAATGCCATCGCTTTGGCTGGTCTTAAACTTGTCTATTTTGCATTTATTGAATTACAGGTATTTGTATTTGTGTTACCCCAAATTCTCCACAGATCATCTGAGCTGTGACTTGGCCTGGGGGCATCACCTGCTTGTCATGGAGATACATACGTTTATGTAATGCCATACTGTGGAACATTCCCAACAAGGCAATAACATCTCCATGAACACAACCAGGAGACAGACCAGAGAAGCTGTGTACCTTTATAATCACTTTACCACTTTTTATGATAAGGTATAGTACTTTCTCTGCCCCTAAGCATTTCTTTTTTTACTTTACTACTATTTTTTACTTTTTACTATTTGTACTTTTTACTTTACTACCATATATACTATTTACATTACTACTATTTTTTACTTTTTACTTTTCTACTATTTGTACTGTTGACTTTACTTCTATTTGTACTTTTTACTTTACTACTATTTGTACTTTTGACTTTCTGCTTTTTGTACTTTTTACTTTACTACTATTTGTACTTTTGACTTTCTGCTTTTTGTACTTTTTACTTTACTACTATTTGTACTTTTTACTTTTCTGCTTTTTGTACTTTTGACTTTACTGCTTTTTGTACTTTTTACCTTCTTGAGTATTTGAAAGTTACACAGTGGGCTTTAACACTAATTCTGACTCTTGTAATTGCATTGTTTTGCCATGTAACAGTACTTTTCTCTAAGTACAAGATTTCAGTATCTTTCCACCTCGGGCCTCTCTGAACATGTTACAGTGGGCTGTGAATGGGCCTTGCGGTAAAGAGTGTCAGAAAACGTTAGGATCACGAGTCGGATCTGTGAATGTGGACCATGGAGTATGCGCTGGCAGCAGATGACTTCCTGTGGTCTGAAAGAAAATCCCACACACTTTTATGTTTGTAGAGTCTTTGACAAATCCCGGGCTTGAATTCAAAATGATGGAAAATTGTACATAATATTCCAAATAAAATACAAATTACAGAGAAATTTGGAGCATTAAAGAACTAAATGATATTCTGTGAGTTTGTTTTGGGTCTCGGCCTAATAACTGACAGGTGCTGCATTTTGAGTGGTCTGTGGTCGGCAGGTGTGGTTAGGCAGGTGGCAAGTTTCACAGAAGAAACTAAAACCAGAGCATACTGTTTTTTTGTTTTCTCCAATTAAAGGAGCACTATGTGACTTTTGTAGTGGGGGGTCTGCCGCCCGCGTGTCTCCATGCAGATATTATTACTTGGAGAAAAGCAGGTGATGCCACTTGGCGACTTACAAGTCTCTTACAAGCAGTGGTGGATCAAGTACTTAAGTAAAAGTACAGATACAGAGGTAAAAAGTTACTCAAGTAAAAGTATCACATGAAAAAAATCTACTTAAGTAAAAATAACCCCTCATATCATATGAAAAGTACTTTTTACTTTTCAGTCTAGTTAAATGAAAAGTATTTTTACTTTTCAGTCTAGTTAAAAAATGTAATGGAGTAGAAAGTACAGAAACCTTCTCTCAAATGTAGTGAAGTAAAAAAAAAGTATCCACTGTAAAATGTACTTTCTAATTCTACTTAAGTACAGTACTTTACTACTTTTACTTTGTTACCTTCCACCACTGCTTAGAGAGACGACCCCGCTCACAGGAAGAATGCAGATTTTTCAAGCACTAAAACAACTGTCACTGTTGTCAGATGAAGTGACATACTTTTAAAGACGTACTGTGGAACATTCCTGGCAGAGCAGGGATGTGGAGGACCTTCCATCACAGAGGTTACAGAGTGCAACTTACAATATTTGCAAGTATTAAAATATTCAAAAATGTTTTTATAATATATTTGAATCTAATTTGCAGATAATTCATACCAGTTTGGAATAGTTTGAAGTCTCATAATTGCATCCAAACAAGCCAAAACTAATCTAAATGAATCTAAAACATGTTTTTGAGTAACTTACATGAACCAACAGTCACAGACTAGCACTGGTGTCTTGTGTCCACAGTAGGAGATCTGAGAATGATGTTGATTATAACAAAAATAAGAAGTTAGAAGTATGTGTTCACAGAAGCACCTCGTGGCTGTAGTTTACACAGATCAGCGGGAAAGTACCTGTGTGTTTTCTCCACATCCAGCCTTCAGACCAGGTCACGTCACATCTGCCTCACATTTGGTTAATTGTTGTGTCACTGGAAAAGAAACTGACACTGAGCAGATCCTGTATGGCTTTAAGATGTCGGGCCTCTTTAAACACAACTCCATGAGGGAGACATGTACATACTGATGTTTTTAAACCACTCTGAAACCAACATTTTGAACCTATTAGACTATATCTTGGTTTTGTCAATATTTCTATCTTGGAGTTATCCAATAATAGAGTTATCAAACATTCTTCAGAAGTACTAGTAGTAGCTGTAGTAGTAGGCTAGTACCTGATAGTAGTAGTAGTGGTATGTAGTGGTAGTTGTAGTAGTAGTAATAGTAGTAGTAGCAGTAGGAGTAGTAGTAGGATGAGTAGTAGTAGTAGAAGACGTAGTAGAAGACGTAGTAGTAGTAGTAGTAGTAGTTGCATTAGTAGAATAGTAATAGTAGTAGGAGTAGTAATAGTAATAGTAGTAGTAGTAGTAGCAGCAGCAG
>KN471801.1:21915-32304 GCA_000787095.1 Periophthalmodon schlosseri
TGGTAGTAGTTGTACTAGTAGTAGTAGTAGTGGTATGTAGTGGTAGTAGTTGTACTAGTAGTAGTAGTAGTAGTGGTATGTAGTAGTAGTAGTTGTACTAGTAGTAGTAGTAGTGGTATGTAGTGGTAGTAGTGGGAACAGTAGCAGTTGCATATGTGAAGTTCTTGAATAATAATAATTTTTAAAAAATTCACACATTGTGCATTGATATCCTCATTAGCACAGCTACGCTAATGCTAACACAAACTAGCTAACAGTGCTTCCTGGTTCGCAGAGGATAAAAGCACTGTATAATTTGATCCTATTAGATCTGTTTTTACTATAGATGTGTAGTGGGGCAAGACAAAGTTTACTTTATTACACGAAACAAATCAGGTACAGCCCCAGTCAGTCTGCACCCTCGTCTTAAAGCCTATTTTCTGTAGATTTACATTACTACGCAGAAAACAACCCTTCAGTTTATAGTGAAATGCTCTTGGAGTCCTCACATATAACAGTATTAGATCTAGTTTAATTACAGGGCCTCACCATGGGCCCCTTATTCTTCTGCGGGCGTACAAAATGCTTCTAGCGTTTGTAGTGGGTTCAAGGCTTTCTCAAAGATGTGCTGGCATGTGCACCGATCTGGCAACGGGACCAAACTTGAGGAGGGGGCCTTCTTTTTGGGGAGGGGAGGGGGAGTTGAACTGTTATTGTTTGAAAAGCGTGTAAGCGGCCTTCACAGCGAGAGAGAGAGAGAGAGAGAGAGCGGGAGAGAAGGGGGAAAGAGGGAGAGAAGAGAGCGAGAGAGAGAGCAAGAGGGAGAGAAAAGAAAGAGAGAAAGGAGACAGAGGGATAAGGGAGACAGTGAGAGAAGGCAGAGAGAGAGAGAGATAAGAGGGGGACAGAGAAAAGGGAGACCGAGAAAGAGAGAGGGAGGAGAGAGAAAACTTGTGCGGCTTTGACTGACGACTTAACAGCCGAAACCGAATTTGTCTTTTGCTGAGAGATGTCAGATGCCTTGCCAGAGAGAGAGAGAGAGAGAGAGAGAGCTTACTGTGTCTACTGGGTCTTGTTCGCCCGCTCTTTTCTCCTCCAGTTTAAGACGGATCTCTGAATGCAGCGACATCAAAGGCCTTAGCACCGCGAATACATTGTTGTTCCAGTAACCACATGAAACAGAAAAACAGAGAGAGAGAGAGAGAGGGTGCAAGTTTTAGTTTTTTTTAATCCTTTCTCTAAATAGGCAGTGATGGAGAGAATCGGTTTAGGAACGCCAGAAGATTATCTCTTTATCTCTTCATTTCAAACGTATTCCTCAACCTCCACATTCACAAACTGGCAGCGTTCTCAGTTCTGACCAAAAGTGTAGTCACGGCCCAGTGACATGTGCCTTCATTTGTTTTATTCAATACAACAAACAGACAGTTTTTTGGCAGTGAGATAGTGAGATAGTTACATCCTCTCTGGCTGGTTATTACTGTAAGTACTTCTGACATTAACTCTAACATAAATGAGCTGATTTACTTGAGAAAAGATCCTTGCAGAGATAAACACTAGACCTAAAGGTGCACTATGTAACTTTTCTACTGCTGGTTTCCATGACGATGTTATTGCTCTGCCTGGAATATTTTACAGAATGACGTTCAGCATGTTTATCCTCATGGAGACAACCAGGTGATGCCACTAGGCCAAGTTACAGATCAGATCTGTGGAGAGGTGACAAGAATTGTTGTAAGGATATATGTTTTTACGTGTATTTGTTAGCAATAAAAACATCTGAGGTTGAAGGTTTTAGTAGATACATTTAATACTGTAACCAAGCAAAGCAATAACATCTCCATGGAGACAAGCAGGATGTGTGCTTTTCTTTTAAATGGATGTAAAGAAATTTTTTTTTTTCAGCTTGTTCTGCTGTTGTGACGCTTCAACCAACCATTCTGTCTTTTCATTTTCAGTGAGAGCCGTTCCAGATAAATGTGTGGAACTCCATATCAGTCTGTTGTGACTTTGCACTGAACAGAAACAAAATGTATTTATACAAGTACATGTAAGTCAATGGAAAGACCTTATCAAACACTAATGGTACGTTTTGAATATGCTGATATGTTTTCCTTATTTGAGTGTTTCAGTTTGAACTTGTGAACTTTTGTCATAAAAGTACAATGGCAGGCACTTTAAAATGGACACCAGAGGAAGATGTTTCTTATACAAACATGTGCTGTCATTTGTTTACCATTAGCACATAGAGCAAGAATGCTAAGAAGCTTTGGTCTTTGCTTTACAAAACACTAATGTCATTTTACTTGAGGCTTTGTGGAGATAGAGCCTGTAGCACGAATGTGAAGAAGTTCAAAATGAAATCAGCATGTGTTATGCATCTAGATTTTCTGTGAGGACTATGCCACCCAAATATAATTTTAATGCCAAAAAACTGTCTGTTTGTTGTGTTGAATAAAACAAATGAAGGCACATATCACTGGTCTGTGACTACACTTTCGGTCAGAACTGAGAATGCTGCCAGTTTGTGAATGTGGAGGTTGAGGAATAGTGGAAACTTTCATTGTGTCCTTACAGGCAAGACACTTCACCCACTGTGCCTAATGTGTAGTGTGCATGAGGGATAGGTGGTGATGACGGCACAGACTGGCAGCCTCGCTTCCAGCAGTCTACCCCAAGGCAGATGTGGCTACAATAGCAGCTTATACCACTGCACAGGGTTCGGTGAATGTACAGTGTCTTTGAGCGTCCAAAGGAGCATAATATAAATCAAATGCATTATTATTATTTGTATTATAACTAGACAAACTAGCATCCCCACTGCTTCCCACTGCATTGTGTTTCCTTTCACATTCAACTTAAAAACACTGTGACACGTCTCCAAACAGCCAGAGTGCTGGGAGCTGTCTGTTATTCATTGTCACAGCCATAACTAAACCTTGTGTAACCAGGAGCAGCTTTGGTCCCATCTGACCCTGCTGTATCTTTGCACAGGGACCACCCAAGCGTCGCTCCTCTCCCTCTCACCTCCACTCTGTGTGTGTGCCAACTTTCTAATTCATAAACCCAAGTGTCAATGTGTGTGCGTGTGTGTGCGTGTGTGTGCATGTTCCTCCCACCATATGGATGTTGTTTAGAGAGATTTTCTGTAAAAATCTCAGTCATGCTGTGGCAGGATTACCGCTCTGAAATGTAGCACCTGGAAAAGTGCGGCTGCTCCTGCTCTGTTCTCCTTCAGATGCTCAAAGACGTTCCCGGCTTCCCAGCTTGAGGCGGCGGATTTGTTTTTGACCTACATGGGCCTCCTAGGATTCACGTTTCGTATTTCCAAAAAAGCAAAAAAAAAAACCAAAAAAAAAAACATAAATAAATAAAATAAAGGTTTTAAATTCCCGTTATAGCTCACAGTAGTACAAGAGTGAATAGTGTGCTGTTTACATAGAGCCATATTTCAAATAGTAAACCCACAGGCTGGTTGTAAGTGAATGTCAATAATCGCTGATAGAAAATAAAAGAGCCTTCACTCAAAGTTGCTCATTAAAACTACTCTGAGCCCAGATTAGACCAGAAGAGGTTTTGATGTGATTCCATGTAAATAATTGGTATGAAGCAAGCAAAGAAAAGTACAAAAAAATTGATAAATGATTACTCAGAACTAGAGACCCTAGAGCAGGGGTTCTCAAACGTTTTGAGATCAGGGACCCCTTATCGGTGTGAAAATATCCTCAGGACCCCCATGGTCCTCCACAGTGGCATCACAATAAAGTTAAGATCATGTTTATAATCAAATTTTGCTGAAATAGTCCTTATGTTATTGGTGTAGTTTCCATAAAAAAATATTACATGTCTGGGATTGTATAACATAACAAATTGTAGTATTTAAGTAATGGTCAATATGATCACAGCTCACTCACAGTTAAGAATGCATGTTTTTAAAGTATTTATGAGCAATAAAAACACCTGTAACTTAGTAAACGCAAGATTGATAAGTGTAATGCCATACTGTGGAACATCATGAACAAAGCAATAATATATCCATGGAGACATCAAAGATTATGAAGTGTAAAGTCATTTCTGACTTGTGTACACTTATCACGTATCATTTGGCCAACTATGCATACAAGTGCATTTGAAGTAAAGGGAGTGTTGCTTTGGTGTTTGAACATTGATACATATATTTATCTCACCACGGCTCAGGGAACAAGTCAAGCATGTCCTGTTTGTTTTTATGATTGGCAGCCAAAAGGTGCATTACCACCAATATGTCGCAATGCCCTATAATATAAATAGAACTCACTGTATACTGGTGCCCTTATGCACAAACCAGCTCAACCACTACTCCCACTACTGCAAAGAACTACTACTACTATACTACTGCTGCTAATACTTCCACTACTACCGGTACTACTTTTTTTTAGGTCCTAGCCGTACCTCACGGTTGTCTCCAGTGTCCACACTACTACTCCTACAACTACCACACCTCCTCCTTTTATTACTACTCGTACAACTACCACACCTCCTGCTGTTACTACTACTCCTACAACTACCACACCTCCTCCTGTTACTACTACTGCTACAACTACTACTGCATTCTTAATAACTGTGTGATTTGGATTAACGCCAAAAATAATTATTGTCAGTGGCCCATAAATGACCTTTCTGAAAATGTATAAAAAGTTCAGCAGCTTAGTCAAACCATATTTCCTCACATCTCACTAGAACAATAGGAAAATATAAGTCTTTCTCTTCATTTGTGTTCATAAATGAGTTAGTTTTATATTATTCCTTTGCCGCTCATGTTATAATTCAATCATTATACACCACCTCACTCTCTCAGAGGTCCTATTAGATGAATAATTATATTTGTATTGTCTTATAAAAACATCAGAGCACAAAATAAACACAAGCCACAGAATAATGGTACTCTGGGGTCGTGGCATATTTCATTTAGCCTCTTTTGTCATTTTAACAAAAAACAACAATCATTTATACTTTACATTGTTTCATTCTGCTAATTAACTTTGCCACAAAAGCTGAACTCTTGACCTGCATCTGTTTTGCATGTTGTTGTAATTTTAAGAGATTCTTTTGTGTTCTGGATGAAATGAAGTCTCTTAATTATTCAAAAAGCTCGACTCATTACGTTTAGATTAAAAGTTAAATGTTTGTTAAAATCATAGACTGTATATATAAATGGACATAGCTAACCTGCTAGCCGCCGCGTTCCAAATAGGAAGTGATCATGGCTGGCTCCAATTCACTTTACATTAGAAAACGATGGCCCCTCTCTGTAAATGCTGCTTTTTATTTCGCTATTGTGTCCGTAACTCAAGATATGAGCATTAATAAGAGACAAATCAGCTGCCTTCTTTCCCCGAGGTCGCTCCTGCTAGTGTTAGCGACAGGTTTGATTGACAGTGTGGCTAAGCGCCCGTCCACTGCTAAACCAGCGGTGCGGGCGGGAAGGGGCGTTACCTTCAACAACTTCGCTCCAGATTGGCTCTTTGGTTGCTGTGATACTCGCAGTATCATAGCAATGAGTTTCATTTGACTGGAGTCAAACGCTATGAGTGACGTCACACTCACTTAGTCCACTCCTTTATACAGTCTATGGTTAAAATACAAAATAGCACCTAATTATTTACTATGGTCTATAGTTTGTTTACAGCACATATATATTTCTACATGGTGTCTGGAGTATTGTTAAAACGTTTTTTGTTGTATGTCTTATTTTTATGTCATCATAGTTTATTCCTTTGAGGTTCTGCTGTAAGCGAGTACAGTCTATGGCAAATGAACACCGTTCCATCAGCTCCTATTCTCAAATTTCGATTCATCATTTGCCCAGTACTAAAGATGGGACAAGATCTCGTGCCACAAGATCTTGCAAGATAACGTTGCCACGAGATTGTGCACACATGTAGAGAATTATCTACATCAGATTTTGTTTTCCATGTGTTTCAATTTGGATTGGATAAAAAGGGTTAAGTCCTGGCGAGTTATGTTTTGAGAAGCTACAGTTCAAAAAGCAGTGCAATAATTATAGCAAAAATATGAAATAAAATTATTCAAAAATGTACGGCAAAAACTGAATAGCAATATTTTGGGATTATAAAATATGTCAAAATCTCATTCTCCTGTGCTCAGTCTCATGTCTCATCTTGTCTTTTAGATAAATGTATTTAATAATGTGAAGAACCAACTGAGGCGTGAGCATCCGATCTTTTTTACAGACAAGCAAACCTGCCCCAGTGCAACCAATATGTTACCGTTTCTATACTCACAATTCACTATTATGAAGTAACTGGAATACACATTATCTTTCTATACTGTTGTAAAACTTGCAGTGAACTTTACTAAGCCGCCTAGCCTAATATTCAAAGTGGAAAATTGCCTTCACACCACATGACCCCTATAGAAGTCAGGTTTATGTAGCGACAGTGTCTGTGCTACTGGTTTGAATCTATAAAACTCTGGTTTAAATCTAATTTTTTTCAGACAACGTGGAAAGAAAGAATGTGAACTCTCCTTGACTCCAGTGAAAAGTATGGCCCCAACAGCTGATTCAAATAGAGAATTGGCCAAGAAAAATATGCCTTCTGATGCACACTGGAGTGTTTATGGGTGAATTCATGTGGTAAATGGATGATATGGGCCTATAGTTCAAGCTCTTATAAAGTGCAGTTCTTAAGAGTGGAACATTATTAAATGATCAGATCTGCAGCCATGTTTGAATGTAAAAGGTGAATTTAAGTTCAAATTTGTCATTAAAGGCCCGATATTATGCAAAATTTACTCTTGGGAGCTTTAAGCCATGTTAGAATGCTTTTACCTCCTCAAAAACATACCCAGAGTTGTGTTTCGTTTCATTCACATGTTTGAGCAATCCTTTATTACTAGTCTGTCTACATCTCCAAATGCTCTGCTCCACCTCGTGATGTCATGAAGTGGTAGTTTTCATGTTAACAGCTACCTTTTGCCTTTAGTGCAGTAGAAATTGGCAATTCCAAGACTGAAATCATCCAAATGATTCTAGTAAAGCTGTATGAAGTTTAAAAACAGCACTTCTTGTATTACAGGAGCACTTCCTGTATTACCACATGGCATCAGAAGATGGAACAGAGTGTTTTCTGTTTGAGAAAAGAAGCCTAAATATGCAGGGTGTGTGTGTCAAACATGTGTGAATGAAACAAAACACAACTCCAGCTATGTTTTTGATGAGGAAACAAAATTATAACATAGATCAGAAAATAGCGCAATATGGGCCCTTTAAAAGTGAAGAATTGTGGAAAAATTAAAAGAAATGCTGTAAATATATTCTTGATATATGATACTCTAATTTGCTGATTAAACACACTGACATGATTGTTTTTATTCAAGCTGGTTTTGCATAGGTAGCAAGATCTAATCAGTTCTATCAGTCGGACAGGTTTTTCTCTTTTCTTTGTGTACTGCTTAATTAAAGGTCCCTTTAACTCTTTCGGTGGAGTGTTTGCCACCTGCGCGTCTCAACTGAGATGGCATTGCTTATCTTAGAAAGGTTCGACAGTATGGCATTAAACGTATCTCGTATCTCTATGGGAGCAAGCGGGTGACACCTCCAGGTCAAATAACAGGTCAGATAGGCTCACATTCTTACATGCAAGAATGTGTTTTCTCCCTTTTCTTTTTTCCTCTTTTTTGCATGAATAAAAATTGTAATTACATAAATGCACAACTGGATATTGTGATGGATCCTCACCATGAAAGTTACATGAAACTGCTTTTTTATTTTACTGCATCACGTCCCCACATACTCCAAACAAAGAAGGCTGCTAGTTTCTTGACGTACTTTACTTATCTCAAGTCTGATTTCACCATTTTCCACTAAGACACTGTCCATTCATTACCCTTTTTAAGCATGCTCCTCTCTGTCAGTGTAACCACTCCACTTACCCCCTGTCCTGTCCCCGCCCTCACTCTTGACCTTTACCCTTTACTTGGTTTCTGCCGCTGCCCGGAGCTCTGATGTCTGACTTCATCCATCACATTGGGGCTCTCTGTCCCTCTGTCTCTTCTGTCCATTGTGTGTGGACAGTAACCGGCCTGTTTGAACGGGACAGTGGCGTTGGTGTGGCACGCTCCTCTCTGTAAATGATAAAAGACATTAAAGGAGCAGAGGCTGAAGCGTGGGCCTTGTTTGTCTGAATGCGCTCAGAGGAAGGCGCCTCCCGTCCCCTAACAGTAACTCCAGTGAGAAAAACAGACCAGAAATGTGTTTGATGTCTCAGATTTGAATACATATCTGGCATTCATTGTTTAAAGGGAATTTGGTGATAGCCAGTGACGTGCAGGCAGGCCAGTCATGCACATTGTTTAACTGGTCTAACTCCAATCATAAGACTTATTGAACAGAACAGCATACACCAGTCTCACAGTTGTGGGTGCAATCTATGTTTTCTTTGTTGTGTTGGTCCTCAAATTGCTGCTATTGGAACATTCGTGTCTTGTTGGTGGGTCTTTTTTAAGTTTATCATACCCATAGATGCATGGTAAAAGTACAGTGATGTGACCAGATCAGATCATTTGAATGTAATGTGAATGGTTTGACAAGATCTTATTTGTGAAACGAGTTAAACTTGTTACTTATAACTCGTGTTATCTGTAATCTTGTTGCTCTACCATTGTTGAAAACACGTTTATTTAAAGACAGAATGGGTAGAGTAACCAAACATTGTAAGTAAGAGTACTGTTACTTCAAAATAATATAACCAGTACCAAGAAGTACCAAGAAGAGGTCCAATAAATTCCTCAACAGTAAAAGGTATTTGGGGAAATAAGTATGCACATAAGAGTAACTGTCTGAATCCTATGTGAAGGAGTACTGTCAGCATGAAGTATTTGTCACTTGCAAACTTACAGTTGGGAGAGTAATCAACACTTTTACTTAAGTAAGAGTACTGTTACACTGTATTACTCAAGTAGGACTAAAAGTATTGTGTGTGTGTGTATCTACAGATCTTGCACTCGGCTGCCACTATAGAGCCAAAAATCTCATCAGCGTAAAAACTGAAAGTGCACACAAACATTTAACAGCCAATACGCATCTTCTCACACAAGCTAATTAGAAAAAAATGATAAAATGTGTAGAATCAAGTTGGTAATTTTTTTTTTTATTTTTATAGATTCCACGAAAAACATATTTTTATTGAACTTGTTCTCACTGTGTAAATATGCATTGGTTTAGTTAGTGTGTGTATCCATATCTTACGAGTGGATATACTATTTCAACATTTACTTTAGTTGAACAAAACAAAACAAGCCGCTCCTCCAGTCTTCTCAGCAGGACGCCTATTCTACGGCACTCCCATATTTGTATTGTCTTAATAACTGGGCTACAGTCCTTCATATGTCGCCGCTTCACAATATGCAATTAAAATCTCAATAGACAGATTTGATCATTCAGCCTCCCCAGATGAAACAGGGAGGTTTTTGTTGATTTTAATTTGCGTCTTTGCCATCTGAAGCTGTTGTTTTGCACAGAGAGAAGAGCCCATTGCTGCAGATAGTGTGAGTTTCCTGGAATTCCACAGGGTCACATCTGGTATTGATTGTTCCCTCTGCATTTGTGGAGCTGGCCCCAAACTGCATCACAATATAGTCACAAGGGTCAGGTAGATAAGCGTATCCATGGGTTGCAGAATGATGAAAAGTTAGGACAGTTACTATGGCAACGACAATCCAAAACAAAATATTATATTATATTATATTATATTATATAGGGAAGTTGGGGAGTACAGGGAGCAATGACTGGTTTGTGTGTTGTGAAGAAAGGTTGTGCAATTAGTGTTGTTGTGGCTGTATAGACTCTAATTGTTCTAATTGCTAACTGTTCCATCATCCATTTTGAGGACTTTTGCCAATCCAGAAGATATAATATTTAGTTTTGAATCGTTATTTGCTATGGCAATAGTGCTATATTTTCATCATTCTGAAACTTGTGCTGACTATGACATAAGGAAGCATTAACAGTGTTGCCCAAGGACACACTGGAAGTATGTTTGAACTGATGTAAGCAAGAATCAAACCCCCAACTTCTGCTGCTCTCTCACCACACCAAACTGTACAACCAGTATCTGCCACAGTGCTGAATAAAACGGCCATACAAAAGCCTTGTCCCTTCTTGTCAGCAGAAAATTCTGGAGGTTTTATACTAAAGGTGGTGTTATATTCAGCCCAGTGTAAATCTTACAATGGAAAATTCACTCAGTGAATTCAATCTAACCTAGACTACAGCACGGTGGCATAGTGGTTACCCCTCATTCCTTAACAGAAGGAGCAACAGAAGCCTATGTTTAGGTCCTTATACCACAAAATAACCTGTACAATGGAAGGCCCTCTTCTGCCTGTATGTCCCTATTCCAGTTTATA
>KN471802.1:9875-20902 GCA_000787095.1 Periophthalmodon schlosseri
CAAGAGAGAACGCAAGGGTGGCTGCCATAAGCAAGAAGTGAAGAACAGGAGGAAGAGAGGCAGAGGAGAGGAGCGTGGATGGAATCACAGAGAGCAGAGGGGAGAGGAGAGGGAGGGGACAGGCCACAAGGAACATTAGTACATGCAATGATCATGGTGGTGAACCACAAAGCCATAATCTGTCGCAAAAATAAATCAACATAGCAAACCAAAATAAAGTCATCCCCACACCAAAGCACAATGCTGCTGCTGCCTTCCCGATGAGAGCATAGCGTCACCATGGCAGCACATCCAGGCGGAGCGGGGGCCGGGGGGCGGGCTGAGGGCTGCAGAGAATCCCGTCTAAAGCCTCTATCTCTGGGCCGGTGCCCTGCAGCGCACAGCCCGTCCGCCCCGGATCACACACTCTGCACTCACACAACACACAACTACACACAAAAACTACACACAAAAACTACACACAGACGTCACATTCACCACGCTGCCCCCGCTGTCCGCTCAGAGAATAATCATCACCAGTGGCATTAAAGTTAGACGTGTTCAGTTAATTTTAGCAACCATTTGATTAGGCCTAAATTAGGAGCTGGCTATGGGCTCTGATCAGAATTATTGAGACCCAGATGACAAACATTGTGCATATAAAATCACAGTTATTGAACAAGCGCTACATGTCCGTGAACTACCATGCAGAGCAGAGCAGTGGAGTGGAGTGTGCCATTGTGCTAAAGCCAGGGCAGAGCAGGGGATGGAGGGATGAAGGGAGGATGAAGGGAGGACAGAAATATGGTCCTACAAACATGGGGTGATGTATCTGATAACAGGATTAGATAGTTATAATGCATGGTAGTGTCATTAAGTCAAATGGAGACAAAACAATGGTATAAGAATTGGGTACAATGTTGTATTAATAGCAGAAAACAGGGCTTGGCAGTAGCACTGACCTAATTGACAAATGAGTTCAGATTTGACTACTTCTTAATGTCTTTTTTTATTATAAACTAAAAATATATACACATTACTGTCAAGCCCTAGCACAAAATGTTTTTTATTTTCTTTTTATCAAGAGCATGGGCAACAGAAATGAATTAACTTTGTCAAATGAAATAATTATTCCCATTTATTGAAAAGAAAATACATATTAAATTTTTTTAAAAATTATTATTATTTTTTTACTTTTTTTTTTATGGAATTATGGATTTTTGCACCAACAAACACATTATACACAACCAGTCAAAAGTTTGGACTCCCTTTCATGACTATTTACATTGTAGATTCTCACTGATGGCCTCAAAACTATGAATGACACATGTGGAATGTAGTAAACAAAAAATAAACTCAAAATAATTCCAAACTTGTTTCAGATTTTAGATTTTTAAAAACTGCCCCCCTTTGCTCTGATCACTGCTTTGCACTCTTGGCGTTTCTTGACTCTGACAGAGCAAACCTTGAAGTGAAAACCATTTCAGGAGACTTCATCATGAAGCTCTTTGAGAAAAGGCCAAGGGTTTGCAGCGCTGTCAACAACCCAAAGGGTGGCTACTTTTAGGATTTGAATCTAAAATATTTCACTGTTTTTCTTTACTGCATAATTCCATATATCTTACTTCATATATTTGATGTCTTCCATACGCAACTAAAATGTAGAAAGTAGTAAACATAAAAGGAAAAAAAAAACACTGAATTTGAAAGATGTGTCCAAACTTTTGACTGGTAGAGTTAATTAGAGTAGAATTCATTATTCTTTTTACCAATTAAATTTTGCGAACAAAAAAACCCAACTTGTACTAAATGTTCTGTTCTGGTAAAAATAGAATAACTGCACGGTCCATTCTTTTCCCATTGCCCTTTTAACAGCACAACAAACATGTTTTAATGTGATGTTTTTAGTCCTATTAGTTTATGCAACTCTATAAAAATAAGTTCTGTAAACAAACCGACGTGAGCTAAGCGTCACTTACGTGTTTTGATGTTGTTGTCTCTATACGTCCCGTTTAGGATCGCCAGTTCCATCAGCTGCATCTTCTTCAGGTTGTCCTCTCCCTCAGCCTGCAAAAAGAAAGAAAGAAAGAAAGAACTACTTAGAGGGCTGATTTCAAACTATGAGTCAGTAACATGTTTTAGTTTGAACTTTTAGCCCCGCCCACATAGTCCATCCTGCCGCTGTGATAATGCACCATGACAAAAAAAACAACTATTTGCTTTTTTGTCAGTCTTGAAAATGCACCATGACAGAGAATGAAGTGTCTGTGATAGCGCCAGGCAGTTGGTTTCCCATGATTCTTACTAATGGATTGTAAAAAGCAATGGAAATTAGATACCAATTGATCGGTATCGGGTCAATTCCTCAGAATCGAGTAGTAACAATGGGCGTGATTGGCTCTTTGTAACTTCTGTATTAGTTATTACCTGAGAAAATGCTACGTGAAATGCTTAGATTACACTTTACCATACGATACAAAACATAAAGGGCATTTATCTTGACGAGTACGCATTCAAATCAGGTACCGGCCCTTTAAGAGAAATAGACCTACACCAAATAAGCCTTCACTCTTTGCCCGCCTCAGCCTGAGCTTAAGTGCTATCGTCACGCTGCAGTCCGGACACGCTGACACAGGCGTTAAGTGACGGAATGCATATTCATAATCCATATCGCGTCATAATTACTGTCGTTTTCCCTGCTCCCATGTGCGCAATCAAATCGTCCCTCCCCGCCCGGGCCAATGCCACTCCTGCCAATTAATGTTTGGATAAATAAATACAAAAGCAGCGGCGCCGTCATTACCGCCAAATTAGGGGACTCGAATTATGCACGGAAAGCAATTAACACGGCACCCCCTTCCCCTCCTCCTCCTCCTCTTCCTCACCCCTCCTCCCCTCATCGTCTGCCCCGAGGCGAGAGAACGCTCAAAATGCCATGACAACAGCGGAGTGGCTGCGATTGGCTGACGTGCTGTTCATGACTAAGCCCAGTGAGAGTTAGCGTTAGCGATCAACAGGTCAAGTAACTGCTCAATTTGAAGGGCCTATTTTATGAACCATGTTCTTTCCTCATCACAAACAGACCTGGAGTTGTGTTTTGTTTCATTTGCACATATTTAACACACAAACTCAGCATATTAAGGCTGATTTCTCCTCCTAAACAGAAAATGCTCTGTTCCACCTTGTGATGTCATGTGGTAATATGGGAAATGCTCCACTGTGTTTTTAAACTCCATACACCTTCACTAAAATCATTTGGATAATTTCAGCCCTGGATTTGCCAATTTCTACTCAACAAAAGGTAAAAGTAGCTGTTAACTGGAAAACTACCACTTCATGAGATCAGAAGGTGGAACAGAGCATTTTGAGCTTTGGAGATGTAGACAGACTAATAATAATGGGTTAGAGCATTTTGGCTTTGGAGATGTAGACAGACTAATAATAATGGGTTACTCATGTGTGAATGAAACAAAACACAACTCTGGGTATGTTTTTTAGGAGGTAACAATATTCTAACATGACTAAAAGCTCACACTAGTCAAATTTGCATAATATGGGACATTTAAAGTCAATGGAGAAGACTGGACTAACAAATATATGTGCTGCTGGCGAGGTGGGCGAAGTGTCTTGTCCAAGGAAGTTCGAATCAGTGGACGAACACACCAATCGAGCTACTACCGCTGCACATCACTATATATAACTTTTCTGGAGGAAGATATACCACCTGGACGTCTCCATGGAGATGTTAGAGTGACTTGATGAATCGTGATTGTAGAGATAAAACATTTTTGCCATGTCTGCTCACCACTTAAACATGACGCTTCTTCCAATGCATATTTTCCCACTGTACCAATAACTACTTTTCGACACATTTTGAACCTTATTTGCAAAGCCACCATCACAGAGCTGACAGCCTGAAAGCACATCTGCGAATGATCAGAGAAAAGACCACATCACATGGAGAGGAAGGAGGAGAGAGGACAGGGGAACAAGGGAGGGCTCAGAGCTAAGCCTCCCCCAGAGACTGCAGCTCACCGCAGCCGTCGAGGGAGAGAGGAGGGGGTCAGACTGGAGCGTGGACACTCAGACACTTCAATAAAGTGTAGAGTAGGGCTCGGAGAACGATGGAATGAATGACAATAAAAATGATTCAAATGCTGCAGATATTTGTGTAATTAATTCACTCCACTCTACATACAACATAATGATGCCTCCATTGGATATAATATAAAACCTCTTAAAACATGTTCCTGAAATGTAAGACTGGGAACACAAGATGGGATAGACCAAACTTGATACATGGTTTACGATACCAAGATACATGCAGTAATCCATATATTGCAAATTATATTCTGCGACAACTGCACGGCTCTTAGTTGTGATGGTGTTTACGGCTCCCGCTGGACACTGCATTTTCTAACGTGGAACTCAGCGGATTTGTTTCTTTTATTAAGTCGTTTTAGATCAATATTGCTATTTAAAATGTACAAATTATCGTAGCTCAGTTGGTAGAGCGTTTGTCTACTGATCCAAAGACTGGCGGTTTGAATCCCACTGTCGACATAAACATCACTGGTTGCGCGGTGAGATCCACTGACCCGCAGGTTGGCGGTGCGATTGCTGCTCCCACAGATGAATGCTGTTGTTGTGTCCTTGGGCAAGACACTTAACTCCCCTCGCCCCCAGTGCCTGTGTGCACTGGTGTATGAATGCGAGTGTGTGAATGGGCGAGTGGTTCCTTGATGTAAAGCGCTTCGAGTGCCTTGAAGGGTTGAAAAGCGCTATATAAAAAAGTGACAATTTACCATAATGTTCCACCGGTGTCATAAATTATAACGACAGAGCCACACGTTTCATTTCTATACACAAGCAACAAAATGGTCAAAATACAAAAAATATACAAAAAAAAATGCTTTATATCAATACTGTATCACCAAATTTAGAAAGCAATATATTGATATTTCAATATAAAAACAAAACATACTAAAATGCAGCCTTACTTTTGTAGTCTTTGCTCATATGTCAATTATAAATGAGAACAAATGAACAAATCTTTATTTTAAAACAGGAAATTGCAATTTGATGTGCAATTTTACAAGTTCTAAAAAAAAAAAAAAGAAAAAGGAAAATAGGAATTGAAAACTCATGTATAATTTCCCATAACTGAAGCTCTGATCTGCAGACATGTTCTCGTCTGGTGGCACATTTGAGATGCTGCTAACTCATTTGTATACACTGTGAAGAGCTCAATGTTACTGAGGATTCAACAACACACTGTGCCGTCTCTACTCCGCTGGCCAAGAATATGTATGGAAAACAAGTACCGTCAGACCAACTGCGGCCGCACTCGGCAAGTAAACAGTTTAAAGATGCACTGTGGAACTTTGCATTATTTCAATTTGTTTTTATTGTTCAAAGATATCTGGAAAAACATGCTTTCTTACTGTGAGTGGGCTAGCCTCTCCACAGATCTGACCCGTAACTTGGCCTGGTAACGTCACCTGCTTCTCTCCATGGAGATGGGTAAATGACATGCCATACTGTGGAACATTCTAGGCAAAGAAATGATATCTCCGTGGAGGCAAGCAAGAGGCAATCAACTGGTGATGGTTTATGGGCTTAAAAGCTGCATAGGAAAGTCGAAGTTTTACCTATGACGCAACAATCTGGGCAAAATGAGGAGCATTTTTGAGGCTCAGAGAAGACGACTTTGGATTAATGGGTTAATGAAACAAGCATGAATGAAACATCCAGGTGTTTCTGATGAGGGGACAACGGTATAACATGGTTAAAAGTTCAAAAAAGCCAATTTTGACTTTCACCAATTGCAGATATACCAGGACAAATATGTGGATACAAAATACCTTAACATTTCCATTAGCACTAGCATTAGCATATGAATAACGCATCAGCTGTTAAGTGATCAGTTTGCCATTTTTCCTGTAGCTCAGTTTAAATGTTTCTAAATAGACAGATGATTCAACTGTCCCAGCATATGTGTGCGCTACAGATGACCCTAGTGGAGGTTACGGGCTGTCAGACCCACTCAGCCTCACCCCTCCACCCCGCCACTCACTCAAACTTCCCCCACCCATCCACCAACTTCCCCCACCCATCCCTGCATCTTTACCCCGGGTCAAACTCACATGCAGGGCAGCGGCTTGGGCCTCGTCATTGATCACAACTAATTAGCCCCGGCGTAAACTGTGTAAACACATTGCAAACAGGCATTTGCGAGCGCGCCACATGCTAACACCACACTATTAGCATCCAGTCACTTCTTCAGCTCATTTACATCACAAATGAGGCAGCCCCGACCTCTGCTGCCCCCTATGATACACTCAGATAATGAAGAGCACGGTTCGGATGTGCTTTGTTGCCTGGGGAGAAGTTACTGCCTTTGTTGCTGTAGTAGCACTCAGTTAATTTCCAAGAGAACTATTCTAATTCTCAGATTCTTTTTTTTGTTTTTGTTTTTATGATTCTGTCCAATGCTCCGCCTACAACCCTACGTCACCCACGCTCCCACACGACAGTTCTCCATAAATATACAAAAGCATGATACAAAACAATACACTACAACTTCACAAACCTGATCCGATGTGCAGTAGTTTCATTAGCGGGATGCACACTGATTGTTTTGTGATGACGCTGAATGGTGAGTGACTTTGCAAAACTGAAACTTATTTAACATTTGAATATGTTGTTTTGGGCGAATATAGCATTTTCAAAACAATAAAACGTAACATGGTGATCTAGATATGTTATGTGTTAGGTGTTAATTCCCCATAGAAGTGTAAAAGTTTAATACCCCATCTTTAATGTTTTGTCTAACAGATTTCACATTTCAAATCAGATGTTATCTTCAGACAGCAACTCTCACATAATCGGCTGCAATTATTTAAGAAATACCAAATAAGTCCTGTGTTCAAATGGTGCTCTGTGGACTGAATCTTAAAATCCAAGGTTTAGTTTGTTTTCATACCTGACAGTACAGCATAGTATAGTAGACATGGGACAATAAACAGGGACGAGGGGGCCTTTTTACTCTCACACACCTGGGATACTGTCCTGAAGAAGTTGGACTGCAGATGGCGCTGTTGTTCTGCCTCCACTAATAGGAAGACAGTGCCAAAAACCTGTTTAATTCAGCTGACTGGACACGTTACAGCAACATCAAGTGACCACTCTGAGGAAGAGCGCTACTGAGCAGCCCAAACTGTCAGGTATGAAAACAAACTAAACCTTGTCTGTAAAAAGATTCCGTTAAAATGAATTAACAGAAGACCAGGCGAACCGCATTGGACTTGAAAAATCTTGTCAGAAAAATAAGAACTAGATAATTTTTTCAGATTTTTGACCCCCGTCTTCTACTTGAGTTATATCTTTTGCTCTTCTGTCTGCCCGTCTCTGGTTACTGCAGTGAAAGTGTGTCAGTTGGTTTTGGATGTGAGCCAAGCCGAGCTGCTCGACAAAACTGCAGCAGAGGGCAGACAGAACACACTAATCGCTCCACCCGGCCTCCTGCCCCCCTGAACGGGTGCAGGAGGCCGGGGGGAGCAAGGGGGAGAAACACACTAATCGCGCCGCCCGGCCTCCGGCCCCCCTGAACGGGTGCAGGAGGCCGGGTGGAGCAAGGGGGAGGAGAGAGGAGAAGAGATGGGAGGGGAGAGAAGAGAGAGGGAAGGAGAGAGGAAAGGAGAGGGGAGGAGAGAGGAAAAGAGCTGGGAGGAGAGAATAGAGGAGAGAAGAGAGGGGAAAGGAGAGAGGAAAGGAGAGAGTAGAAGAGCTGGGAGGAGAGAATAGAGGAGGAGAGAGGATAGGGGAGAGGTAGAGCAGGGAGGAGAGACAGCAGAGGCAGAGGAGAGTGATGGGGAGGTAGAATAGAGAGAGAAGAGAGACAGGAGAGGCAGAGGAGAGGTAGAGAAGAGAGGAGAAGAGGAGATGCAAAGAGGAGAGAGGAGAGGCAGAATAGAGACAGAAGAGGCAGAGGAGAGAGAAGAGGAAGCGTAGAGAAAGTAGATGAGAGGCAGAAAGGAGCGGAGAGAAGAGGGGAGACGAGGAAGAGGAGAGGAAGAGGAGAGGGAGAGAAAGAGGAGGGAGGAGAGGAAAAGGAGAGAATACATCTTCCTGCCACTCAGACCAGGTAAACAAACTAGACTACAGCTAAATGTAGAGGTGAAACGCGAGGCTCTGGGCCAGAGAGCGGCACGCTGCTGACTCACATTTTACACACAGCCTCTTAGAGCCACCAGGGCCAACCAGGGCGAGCTACGGGGCGTGAGACAGGACAAGATTCTGTTCAAAGCTCACATTTTAAACACATCCAGAAGGATTGGCAAAAAGCCTGAAATATGAACATGTTTGTACAGATCGAAACTACAGGCCTAGCAGTTTTTGTGCAGAATAAGACAGGATATTTTGGTGTTTGTGGAGGAAATGATGGCACTTCCAAAATTGCAGGCTTTGCAAAATGACAAGGCTCAAGTTTTGTACATTTTCAGTTGAAATATGTGCTTCAAAAACTTAAGACTGTTCTGCTGACAGATTTGGACATAAAATTCTAGCCTAACGGAAGCCAAATGTTGTCATGACAATGGCAGGGGTGAAGGGGCATGTGCTAATGTGAGGAGGCCCGGTGCATGCTGGGATATGAGCGGAGAGAGAGAGGCGTTTGTGTGGAGTCTGATGATGGATGTCCCAAAGCCCGGAGGTTAAACGGCTGCGAGGGAGAGAGAGAAAATGAGGAAGAGAGGAGGGAGCGGGGAAGATAGAGAGCGAGAGGAGAAAGAAGAGGAGAGAGGGGGGTGGAAAACAAGGGATGAAAGTGGGAAAGAGGGGAAAAAGAGGGGGAGAAGGAGGGAGGAGGAAGAGAGAACAGGAGAGATGGAGGTGAGGATGGAGAGAGGAGAGGAGAGGAGGAAGAGGGCAGGAGGTAGGGAGCAGAGGGGTAAAAAGAGAGGAGAGAGAGCTCTGCCCCAGAGAGAGAGAGAGAGAGATAAAGAACGATAGACAGATAAAGAGACAGAGAGATAGAAAGAGAGACAGAGGGAGAGAGACAGAGAAACACAGAGAGAGAGAGGTGTCCCACATAGAGCTGTTTCCCTCACTAACAGCTGTATGAATGAATGAGCACATTTTAAATACTGTTGACATTGTACACATGTATAGGACAGTACAGGATTACACTGTCATGTAAACACCACAGATTACAGTCACAGGCTAAAGCTAATGCTAATGCTAATACAAGAATGGCAAGCAATTCAGCAAGGCTTCAGTCGTTTAGTTGATTAATCAGTCAGTTGAATCTTTAGTCGGCAAATTATTTGATTTTCGATTCGAAGGATTTATATGGGACAAAACAGAAAGGAGAAAGCGTGGAGTGAGTTAGCTGGGAGTGCATCATGAGTTAAAATCTGCCTTTTTACATATAAATACATCGTTTTCTTGTGCTTTTTCTGCAGTCGTTTTTGCGTGAACTCCCCCTGCAGGTGTAGTCTTGTAGTGTGAGGGCAGTTTGGGTCAAATACATAGACATATGCAATAGTTTTGAGAGCTTTTGCCACGCCCCCTTTTTAGTCGACGAAACTATCGGCAATTTCTTTAGCCGACTACAGCCCTGCGTTTCAGAACTACAGATTAGATTGCAGTTATATATTTCAACAATGCAATTTACAAGTTCATATTAATTTAGTGTTCGGTCAAAAGCAGAGAAAACATGAACACGTTAGCCATGTTTACTCTCATCACTCCTCAGTCCTAACTCTTTATCCACCCATGACATCTGCTCTGTGGTCTTTGGAGCAGAAATGACAAACGCAGCTCAGTTCAATCCAGCTGTGATGCAATAGAGTGTAAAGGCACAGCACTAGTGTCAGCATCTGCCAGACCAAAGCAGACCCAACTGGACCAAACTGGACCGGATCAGACTAGACCAAACAGGACGAGACCAGACAGCACGGATATGTTGACTTTCAGGACGTATTATTACACAAAAATTGACTTGTGAGGTTTAAGCCATGTTCGAACGTTGTTACCTCATCAAAAACATAACTGGAGTTGTGTTTTGTTTCATTCACACATGTTTGAGTAACACTTTATTATTAGTCTCCTTACATCTCCAAAGCTCAAAATGCTCTATTCCACCTTGTGATGTCATGAAGTGGTAGTTTTCAAGTTAACAGCTCCTTTTACTTTTAGTTCAGTAGAGATTGGCAGGACTGAAATGATCCAAATGATTCTAGTGAAGGTTTTTTACTTTAGTTCAGTAGAGATTGGCAGGACTGAAATGATCCAAATGATTCTAGTGAAGGTGTATGGAATTTAAAAACATAGTGGAGCACCTCTTGTGTTAAATTATGACATCACAAGGTGGAACAGAGTGTTTTCCTGTTTGAGTGAAGAACACCGCCTAAATATGCAGGATGTTCAACGTGTTAATGAAACAAAACCCAACTCCAGGTATGATTGTGATGGGGAAACATTATAACATAGATCAGGAGACAGCATCACTACCTGTGGGTCAGTGGATCTGACCGCTCGACTCACTAATTCAAATACGATTTTGATTTTATTTATTAAGAAAACTTTTGTAATGTTTAGGTGACGTCAGTGTCTCATGGAGCAGACCCCGGAGCCGTGCTCGGGGCATGTAAAATGTAACTTTGTAATTCTAAGAGCATGTTTCCAATGGGTAATAATTACGCTGTCACTAAATAAATTGGTTACATCCACCTGTCAATCTCCTCACCCCGCCCCTTCTAATGTGGCCTTCCTGAATCTGTTCACCCCGTTCCCCCCTCCTGCCCACCCCCCGCACCTCCGCGGCGCTGATGTGTCCTGTGTAACAATGAAGAGCAGACTGGGCCATTCCCCCGAGAGACGAGAGGCAGCGGCTGGATTACCGAGCGGGAGGGATGTGAAAGGGAAGTTTTCCTTTATCGCGCCCTCCGTAGACCCACGCACGCGCGCACACACACACACACACACGCACACACACACACGCGCTCGCGGCCCCTGTCCATCAGCGGCACAGCCACTCAATAAAG
>KN471803.1:8314-55381 GCA_000787095.1 Periophthalmodon schlosseri
TAAGCTGACTTGTTTCTTGTATTATTTTAGATCAATATTGTGATTTTAAATGTCCATTCAAAATAATGATTCATGGTTGTCATAGATAAAACTCTAGCAGACTAAATTATAATGTATCTTGTTCTAGAGACCGCGATGGCAGTGTGCATGTCGGTAACAGGGTGTCGAACCACAAACTTGAAATTTGGGGGTGAATGTTTGCACTGATTTAGCTACTACTCCTTTGCCTTCTCCATCTGTGCATGAGTTTAAGCCCTTAGCTCCTTTCCTCTCCATCACGCCAGCTCCTGTCTGCCTCCAGGACTAATTATGTTAGATGGAAAGGATCGCACTTCTCGCACAGGCTGAAAGACTAGATGCATGAGGTTTAAATATTGTATACTTTGTCATGGATGAGAGACAAACTGTTTTTGAAAGAAGCCCAATGGATAATACCTAATTAATGGTCTATGTTCTTGATTATAATTACAAATAAAATAAATCTTGAGTTTTTTTTATCTTTTATCAATCCAATCAGAGGGACTTATTATGTTGGATGTTATGGAGATGAATGGTTTGGACATGTACAAGTATGAACTTAAAGCTGCCAGATTGGAGCCTTAATAGATGCACTATGACATTTTTCCAGCTTGTCTCGATGGAGATGTATTCCAGAGAAAACAATAACATCTCTATAGAGACAAGCATGTGGCGAACTCCCACCAAAAAGGTACATATTGCACCTTTAAAAATATGAAAATAAGCACCTATGAAAGATTACTTTAGGCGTAGGATACAGGAGGAGGAGGATACAGATGATAATGTTCAGGAGGATCTGATCAGGAGTTTATCACAACATTCACTCTCACAATCATAGGGGCAACTTTGGGGGTCTTCACACCTGCACTAGTTTGATCCTGCTTTGAGCCCAGTTAAGTCCTGATGTAGACTTGGTTTGGTCCTGTTCTAGTCCTGGTTTTATCTCTAATTTTATCCTTAAGTCATACGTAGGCTGCCGGCAGGGTCTATCCATGGCAGTTTATTTAATGAACCTGACTTGAAGAGCATCCTGACTTGTGTCATACTATCACTTGGTTTGAATCACTGCCCACTAGGAAGGCAAAATAACTATTAGTTTAGACTTTATGTCATAAATAAAGTTTTCCCCAAGTAAAATCTTCTATCTGGTCTTTGTGTCTTTGTTATACTGTGTGGGAGTGTGTGAATACGCAATGGATACCAATACTCTGTGCCACTGCATCACCATATACTACACCTGCCAGGGCTTTAGCAGCCTGTACACCATCCATCAACTCTGCAGCATCCCCCTCCTTGGTGAAACTAATAGGAGGCAACAGTCGGCAGCTCCTGCACGCATTAAGAGTATATTTATCACAGAATATAAATGCCACAACATGCAAATGATACCATCGCCCTCTGCTGCAGTTGTGTTATACTGGGTTGTCATAAGAATAAATTTGTTTTCTGTGTCTGAACAAACATGAAACTTGGAGCGGAAGAAAGTCTAAGGCACTGTTTGTAAAGTAGGTAGAAGTTAAGTTGATCTTTCAAATCTTGTTCTGTTGAAATAGTGACAATGAAACAAATCAACAAGTAACAAAACAAACAAATAGTAAATCCTGATTTTTGGGCTTTTATAGAAGTTTGTGCTATTTTCTCAATAGCACTGTGTAATATGTATAGACTGCATGTATTTGTTTATAAAAATGGCATGAGCAACTTATAGTAAAGCTATAGTCATTCAGAGACTGCAGATTGTGAAGACATTCCTATCTCACAGTGGTAACTGAAAGTAGACCTGTCCTACACTATTAATATTTGATCTGTACGTCAATTTTTTTTAAAAGAATATTACAAAAAAGTACTCAACATAAACAATTCCACAATTGGAGATAAATGGCACCTGCTCAAGTGAAAATCCACTAGGATTTAAACAGATTTAAAGTCAAGGCACAGGTGCCATTGTATTCCCCTGAAGTTGTCCTGGAGTAGGTCAGTTGGACCACCTGTGGTGGGTTCATGATTCACTAGAGCTGTGGAGAAGTCAAATTAAAAAGTACAGTGAAGTTTGCTCATTATGCACATGCGTAAAACGTGTGAAAGTTCAATTTGGTTTTATGTCTGAGCCTCTCGGATCAAACCTGCAGGAGTCCCTATCACTTACTGTCACTCTGTGCGAGGATCCAAGTGGTATTCTTGTAACCCATGTAGGGATGGTACGGTTTTCTTTACCTCGTATTACTATGAAATATTTTTCAATATAATTTATTCTGGGTAATATCAGTATTGTAAAACATACGGCACACAAATGAAAGTTGTTCACAAGTTAACTTTTCACTTATGTAAAAAATAACAATCACTTAAAATGTTGATTGCGGTATCATTTGTTTCTTTTTACACTGATTATGTAATACAGCCTTTTCTTTAGCTTCATTGCTTCAGTAGTTTGATGCATTGATGAGGACAAAGTGGGAATTATACAGGTATATTTCCAGTATAAGGAAATATTCTCAGATCATCTCTGCGATCAGCTGGCTGGCTTTGAGATGAGAATTCTGTGTGCATGCAGAGGCAAAGTCCTCAACTATTATTTTTGTAACATATTCAGACAGTCAAGCGACAAGACACACAAGTACTAACAGGCCAGCGGATGGAAAAGGGAGAGCAGGAGTTGTTGACTGAAACTGAGGAGTACCAGGACAGAGAGGAGCAGTGGCAGGCTAAAGAAGAGGCCTTGTTCCAGAGAAAGGAGTTGATGGACAGAGAACAAGTGTTGTTGCACAAAATGAAGACCTACCAGAAGGGAGAGGAGCAGGGGAATGCAGAGGAGTTTTTTGGCAGCTCATTTTACCATCTTTACTGTTCATCTTGCACAAAGTTCAAACCTCTAGTGCTTTATAAGCAGCCACACTGACAGCCATTTGTTTCTCTGTAGTTATAGGAACCAATGAAGTTAGCCTGTGATGCGCTCACAGATTCAAATGTTAGGGCAGAGAAAGAGATGGAACTCGATTTAAAGGACATACTATATAAAACTGGCTTTTCAGAGCTTTAATCATGTTGTAACAGTGTTCCTTTATCATTTGCTTACTCAAAGTTGTATTTCGATTGTTTCATGCTTGTTTGAGTAATTCTGTCCTGTATTCAAAGCCTGAGTGCTAGGAGGTTTTTATTTTCATCAACCCCTAGGCCTGTCATGATTATTAATAACTGACTTATTGTTCAATAAATGATGTATGGAAACATAATTTTTTTAGGTCATTATAAAACAAACTAAGTGTTTCATTCAGCTATTTATTTATTGCAGTTCATGTTTTTAACAATATTGCACATTTAAAATAGTTTTTTGGGGGTAATTCTTTATGGTTTTGTTTCAATATTATCCTTTATTGTCTATTTATTTATTTATTTATTTCAGCACTTCAAAATTTGGTATCGTGACAGGGCTACCTACCTTTATCTTCGCTAATATACCTGAAAAAGGCATAGTATGTCTTTTCTACAGTTTACACAGGTTGTGCAAATATACATATTGGCAGATTATTTTACTATACCAGACAATGTAAACCAGCTAAAGGGTGATATGTTGACTGCTTTTTGAAATGTATGAAAATGCCCATAGACAATTTCCTTCAAAACAAACAATAGTAAATCAAGGTTCACTGTCTCATTAGTTTGCATTTGAATCTGAAACCTGGTACATGGTTGCTTTTAGAAAAACACAAAGTAATTTTGTTCTTTGTTTTATTGAAAGACCTTCTTGTTTAGAAGGAAGAAGTGAAAAATAGACAAAGGTGGGACAGCTGGGCCTGTGTCCAAACTCAATCACTTTATTTAGTCCCTTTGTGGTTGCTGTAGCACTATTGAATATGTGTAGAAAGTAGTCTGATTTGAGTTATAAGGGGTATTTACAGAAACATAATGGGGTTATGATTGTGGTGGAGGCGGCTTCTTCGTGGACACAGTGAACACATTCTTTAAGACAAATGTTGTGTACATTACATATAGTTCTAAAGCTGAAATCTAATTACAAAGTATAATCCTTTTAAGTAGCTGTTATGAGCATATAATTGTAGCTTGTAGCCAGTTATAGTAGTACTGTAGAATTTCAGTGATTGCCATTAGAATTTGTCGAACTGTTGTGGGGTACTTTTGAAGTAACATACTTTTACAGACTAGAGATGCGCTGTACTTTATCCACCTGGAGTCATTTTATCATTTGTTTTCTAATTAACATTGAAATCAATTTGTCTGCTCGGGCTGGAGTCCAAAACGAATATGCGCTTTGTTTATGTGCATCTGACCTATTCTCCTGTCTCTTTGCATCAGGGTCTGTTCCCAAGAGGAAAGTTCAAATGTCAAATGCAAAATAAACCATGATTGAATCAAAACGTGACCTGTCTATATTCTACCTATAATCCTTCATCATTTTCTATCAGCACAAGTGTAACTTTCTCTTTATGAGCTTGGCAGTTCGTCTTTAGATGAAAACTCTAAAAGATCAGATCAAAGATCAGAAGTCACTGGTCCAGATCCACACACTTATGAGCTGAGATCCAGAGTGATGGAGTTTAGAAAGAACTAGTGAACTGTTACCATGTCTGTGAATGTAATGGAGTCCAGAGATTGAGTGAAATGAAGAAATCAAACTAAAGCTACTTTTAACTCCTCTGGCATATTTCCGGTCTCTTGATCTCTGAAAGATATGGTTCACCTGGCTGTAAAAATATCAATAAGATTATATGGATCTCAGATGTCTAAGAAACTCATTGACTCACTGCATTTTTAATACTACTAAATGGTAATGCAGTATATGTTGCAATTAGGTGTACAATTTAAAGAATTTACCACAGTATCCAAGTAAACAAAATCCTCCTTGTAACATGTTTTGTATCTCATGTTTAGGTTTTTTTTTTTTGTATCTCAGTTAAGATTCTTGTTTTGACCATACTGCCAAGCTCCATTCAGAGGAAGTGTTCTTTTTCTCAGAAAGCCATCCATGCTTCAAAGAGAGAGTCAATATATTTGCATTAGGGAGAATTATTTTGGATATTTTTAAATTTTTTAAAATGCTGTTTCAAAAGTAGTTTTACTTTACAATGAAAAGTAATACTACTTTGTGAGCAGTTTCCATACTGCTAAGTTTCCTGGTCACCGATAGCAAACTGCAGGAGAATCAATTCATCATCTTTTTGTCAAATATATAACTAAACTATTTGTAAGCAGACATTCATGATACTATCTACACAAATAAAGGTTCCCTGAATATATTTGGCTACAAGTAAAACCCTCCTCACTGCTACCCCTCTACCCCCTCTCCTCACTGTTACCCCCCTGCCCCCTCTCCTCACTGCTACCTCTCTGCCTCCTCTCCTCACTGCTGCCCCTCCCCTCACTGTTATCTCTCTCCCCCCTGTCCTCACTGCTGCCCCTCTGCCCCATCCACTCACTTTTGCCCCTCCTGCCCCATCTCCTCACTAATGTCCCTTTGCCCCTTTTCCTCACTGTTGCTCTTCTGCCCCCTCTCCTCACTTCTGCCCCTTTGCTGCCCCTCTGCCCCCTCTCCTCACTGCTGCCTCTCTGTCCCCTCCCCTCATTGGTACCCCTGTGCCCCTTCTCCTCACTGCTGCCCCTCTGCCTCCTTCCCTCACTGCTTTCCCTCTTCCCCCCTCTCCTCATTGCCGCCCCTCTACCTCCTCTCCTCACTGCTGCCCCTCTGCCCCCTCTCCTCATTGGTGCTCCCTCTCCTAAGGGCTGCTCCTCTGCTCCCTCTCCTCACTGCTGCCCCTCTATCCCCTCCCCTCACTGCTGCTTCTCTACCCCCTCTCCTCACTGCTGCTCCTCTGCTCCCCTGCTCCCTCTCCTCACTGCTGCCCCTCTATCCCCTCCCCTCACTGCTGCCCCCTATCCTCACTGCTGCTCTTCTGTCCCCTCCCACTGCTGCCCCTCTGCATCCTCTCCTTACTGCTGCCCCTCTGTCCCCTCCCCTCACTGCTGCCCCTTTGCCCTCTGTCTTCACTGCTGCCCCTCTGCTCCCTTTTCTCACTGCTGCCCTTCTGCTCACTGCTGCCCCTCTGCCCTCTCCGCACTGCTGCCCCTCTACCTCTTCTCCTCACTGCTGCCCCTCTACCTCTTCTCCTCACTGCTGCCCCTTCTCCTCACTGCTGCCCCTCTGCCCCTCTCCTCACTGCTGCCCTCTGTCCCCTCCCCTCCCTGCTGCCCCTCTGCCCCCTCTCCTCACTGCTGCTCCTCTGCCCCCTCCCCTCACTGCTGCTCCTTGAAAGAGACTGACAGTGTTGGTGACTCACTCGTCCTAAAGGGCTGTGCTGTTCAGAGTCTTGTACCTACCTGTCTACACTGAACTGTCACGACGCCATTCCTCTCCATTTGTATCAAGATGTTCGGTCCACAATTTGCGCCAAGTTTTACGGAGCAACAAGAAGCCTCCCACAGCCAGTGCACTGTTTGAGATGTGGAGTACAGTTTTTAAAGAGAAAATGTGCTTGCCATTTATGGGATGGTATAAATCAACAGGGCACTTAATGGCATTATAATAGATGTTTGAAAGCTGTGAATTAATAACTCATTATGCATCAAACACATATGAGTTCCCTCTGCTCCAGAATGATTCTGCAGCATTGTTCCAATCCCAAACTGAGCTCCAATTAGAACTGTAAACATCTTAATGTCATATGTAAGGGTCATGACCCTCAACTGTGGGCTCCATGTCAGGATGGATGTGAGTGCACCTGGCGTAGAAACATAACAACCAATTATGCACAACAAACAGATAATACCTATAGAACACATACCTAAAGTTTAAATGGAGGAGCTGATGATCTACAAGAAAAATAACTTGCTTGGTGCATATTAAAAATAAATTATATTTGTTGAAGAACTTCTTAAATATCATGTTAAAGATACGTATGGACCAATCATTGTACTTTTCAGGCCAGTGCCAGCTCTGTCCGCTGATCTACTAAATCTGTGCTTTTTTGGTAGTTGTAAACAAGTTGTACACTGACGTCAGAATTCAACAGTCTATTTTCAGCATGTGCTGACACAGTTGTTTTTGTCAGTTTGATAAGATTGTGAGATATAGATGACATCTTTTCAAAAAAAATAAAATAAAATAAAATAATAATAATAATAATAACATACTCAATCTCAGTTGTGATTTCTCTGGAACAATATATATTTTAAATGGGAAATGATTATCATCCCCAAGTAAGTAACTGAAATCAGTCTTTTTTTCTCTTTTAAAGACTCTTCTGAGAGACACGTCTCTCAGAAGAAGAGCAGCAGTTTTTTCCCCTTTCTTTCTGACACGCTGAATAAACTTAGGCTAATTTTTTAAATTTATTTTACCTTTTTTTTTACCAGTATAAGCAACTCAGTAAAGCAGATAAATTCAGAAATCCAGTTGTAAAATGTCTAAAATATGAAATATGAACAGAGTACAGAGAGTACAGCTCGCAGTGGGCTGTCCTGGTTGGTAATGAAGCGTAGAGCACTGTGAGAGACTGTGTCCAGTCACTGGAGGGCTGAAGAAGCTATGTTCATGTAAATGATGTCCCCATAGTCCAGGACTGAGAGGGTGGTCTGAAGTGTTCTCACACCAGGATTCAGACAGGTCTTTTAAAGCCTTGTTTTTTGACAGATGTTCAATATGAGCACTGAAGGACAGTTTATCATTGATTCACACTCCCAAATATTTGTAACATATTAAATATGTTCTTAATCAATTGACAGGCACACAAAAAGAAGAATGTAAGGTTTTGATGACATTTTCACTAAAGGTCAGGAATTGAGCAAGAGAAAAATGCTTTTAGTGTGGATCACTGCTTTGTGAAATAGGAACTGACACAATGACACACTTCCACTTGCAGTCAGTAAATTCTATGAAGTGGGCACTGGCCATCCCGTAAATCTTATTATAACAAAAACATGAAATGGACATAAATATTTACAATTCTTAATTTATTATTTATTTACCAAAATGCCCCAGTGCTTTGCTTCATGTTATGTAGCATCTAAGAAATGCTGATGATGCTGTCAGTGAGTGGGTACATACTGTAAACTGCTACCACATAAGTTGCCTTTGTAAAAAATTCTGAACTTCTTAACCTTTGAAAAAAATATTTTATCCAATTAGACCAAGTGCAGCTCACTAGTTTACCTTCCTCATAACATATCCTGGGACTAGAATGTTTAAATGTCATCTGAAACTCAATAGTAACAGAGTCTTAAGTCTTTCTTTATATACAATTAGTCTTCTCCATTGATAATTAAGTCCATACTGTTGACATTCAGGTACTTGACATTTCACTGTGTGCATAGCTATCGCTTTCTCTTTACATCATACACATTATGGACATAGCATCCTCAGGTTTACACACAACACAACTCCTCATCAAACCGGCTTTAGGCTAAACCTGTTTGTGATTGTGTTTGATGGGTGACATCTGCAGGAGTGAATTAAAGCGGTAAAGAAATGAGAGGAAAGGACTGTGTGTGTGTGTGTGTGTGTGTGTGTGTGTGTGTGTGTGTGTGTGTGTGTGTGTGTGTGTGTGTGTGTGTGTGTGTGTGTAGCTGTAATAGAGTGGAGGCAGCATTAGGCACACTCAGGACTGGGGCAGCAGGAACTCAAGCAGGTCCTCTCTGTCTGTAATCAGCTTGGTGCACAGGGAGTCACACCTGCCTCCCCCACAAACACTACCTCTCCTCTGTTACACCACCAACTCTCACATATACACTCAACTTTATTATGTACAGATCTGCATTGAATCTTATATTCCTTGTCTCAGTCAGAAAGAGGCTTTTATTTGGGTGGTTGAAAATCATTAAGGTAGTAGAACTCCAAAACATCCACCATCCAACATCCACCATGACTGAAACTTGTTTAAGAAAATGATAGGTTCTGCTATTAGTAGTAGTTAATTCACCATTGTGGTTGTGGTTGGGACTGGTTAGTACTTGGATGGGAGACCGTTGCCAGGTGCCACAGTGGGACGGCAGTGTCTCAAATGTATACTGTCGCGCTCAAGACACTTCACCCTCCTTGCGATGAAAGTGGTGTGAGTGATTGACATAGATTGGCAGCCTCACTTCCGTCCTGGGCAGCTGTGGCTATAAGCTGTGGCTAGTAGCTTACCACCAGCTGGTATGGAATGAATGAATAATGCGACTCTCAGTCTGGTAAAACCTGTATAAGACTGATACATTATTATTATTTTCATCACTATTGCTTCATTAGTGACACCTTGTGTTCGGAGTCCATATCTTTGGCAATTGCAAAAATATTAAATATTGTATGTATCTGTATCACATGTTGTATTCTGTAGCCTGTAGGAGACCTTCATCAAATTAAATCAGTGTTTATTGAAAATGCATTTACTACTAATAAAAAGTATTAGTAGCGACAGTCAACTATTATGATTTATTTTCAATGGTGGAAGAAGTAAAAGTACAGATACCAGAGCAAAAAAAAAATACCCAAGTAAAAGTAAAAGTATCACATGAAAAAATTTACCTAAGTAAAGTATTAAAGTACCCATTAAAAATGTAATGTAGTAAAAAGTAAGAGTATTTTGTGCAGATTTGGAGATCTTATAATGCTTTAATTGTAGTGATTTTGAAAAAGATTTGCACTGAATTTTGTTCACTTAAAACAACTGAATCTGTCGGGGGGGTTTTCTAGCTGTTTTTATTTGTATATTTTTGTATGATGAAATTATGAATGTGTTAATAATAAACCCCTTACACTTTTCAACAAGTCTCAGACAATAACAAAAAATACTTTATTTTTCAGTCCTGTTCAAAAATGTAGTGGAGTAGAAAGTACAGATGACTGCTCTCAAATGTAAAAGTAAAAAGTATCCACTTTAAAAGGTACTTAAGTACAGATACCTACATTTTTTACTCAAGTATAGTACTTCACTACTTTTACTTTGTTACATTCAACCACTCTTTATTTTAACACTTGATTACAATTACAATCTGATCAGCAAACTCTTTATCTGAACAATTTAATCTTATAAATATGATTGCAAATAAATAAGAAGGCTATACAAAAAAGTATGAAATCTGAAATGATTCTTCTCTATTTTAATGCATTGACGTGTGTCTATAACCAAGTCCACTCATCCCTAATACGTGCTCTCCTCTCCACTCTCTCTGTGGGATTGTCCATCTTTCAGACTTCATCTCTTTTTGTGGTGGTGTTCCTAAGGAGGCACTTCATGAATAAATGAATAGAGACCTGCAAATCATAACAAGGAAGCTCATTTTGTTGCCTTGCATTTTGTATGCGCATGTCTGATAGGCACATGGAGCAGGGGAAACCAATTTAATATCTGCAATTATCTGAAGTGTACTTAACACAGTGTGCCATTAAATATGTTACAGTGCTTTGGTGTCAATTGGCCATTTCATACTATACTATTACAACTGTGAATGTGCCATCTGAGTACCGTGTGAATATCTAGCCTTCTTGCCATACAAAGTAGAAAAAAATATGAATAATTGAAACTAAAATATTCAAGTTATTTTTGCATACATGATTTTCTGTTGTTTGATTTTAAAAATATATAATTTATTTTAGATTTTATTATAGGAACAATACATTCTCCATCTATCTAATTAACATACATCATACATTCATTTATTTATCTGTCCAGTAGATATTATTACAATTGTTTTGACATGTAGTGATTCTGTTTAAAAGCACAAAAAGTCTCTCACTTATTTTTGCTTTAGACATAAAAGATTCTATATTGGCATTGCTATTGAGATAATGTGATCATGGGTGAATTGATTACTCTAAATTACCCAAGAGCAATAAACGTGAATGTGCATGCTTTACTTTTTGCTATGAAAGATAATTGTTCTGGGTGAATCTCATTCATTTAGGCCCTGGAGAGCCTCCCCAGTGATCCATTATGGATAAGGAGTGGGAAAGAATACATTTTACAGAAATGTCAGGGGAATTCTGTCCATTGTAGTTACATACAATACTGGAGATGTATATTTTGTTTGTGTGTGTGTTTGTGTGTGTCTAATTTAATGTGTGTGTGTTTAATGGCTGTTTTAAATCTTAAAGGTTATGGTATAATATAGGTAGATACATATAGTTTGATTGGTTGGCTGGTCTGATATTTGTAGGCTTAGTCTTAGTAACTATAACACAATGTTTTATAAAGTAGTGTCCAT
Source organism: Periophthalmodon schlosseri (assembly GCA_000787095.1). Classification (NCBI taxonomy): domain Eukaryota; kingdom Metazoa; phylum Chordata; class Actinopteri; order Gobiiformes; family Gobiidae; genus Periophthalmodon; species Periophthalmodon schlosseri. The sequence continues at coordinate 19,526 of KN471803.1, forward strand.
ACTCTTGCTTTACTTCTTCGCTTTTATATTTTCTGTATACTGTAGCCTTGTCTTTTCATATTTTGTTTGTGCTCTATAAGCCTATTTAGTCTTATTTTACCCATCACACCTCTGTTGGATCAGCCTACCCTCCTGTCTGGTATTTTCTTCTCCGCACAGAACATATGTGTCTCTGCATTCATCACTGTAATAAATCTACCGCCTCTAATTAATACAGGTAATGAAACAGATGTTAGATAAATTGCTTGTTGGAATAACCTTATGAGTAATATGGAAAGTTACAAGACCCTTTCATTGTTCATCTTTCTGGTTATTTTTAAAAAATGTGCATGTATAAGTTCATTTCATTTGCAAATTTCAAACTATTTCCTATTGGATAGTTGCAGGGACAGTATGTTGCAATATGTATTTTTATGTGAGGTAAATAATAATAGTATGTGGTCCCTGTCACCAATCCAGTCTTTTACACTACTGTTGCATATTGATGTTTATGCACAACAAATGCCCTCCCTATTTATTTATCCACTGAAACAGTCACATATCCCACCTTTGTAGCAACTTTTTAAAGATACTATTCTCTATTACATGGAATGGTTAATTCACACACAGACACACAAGCTAATGATTGCTAAAATAAAGACAGCTCTGACCTTCCCAATGACAGTGGTGTAGAACCAGGCTGAGGCTGGTTAATTAGTAATGTAGAAAGAGAGGATCATCAGAGTTAGTTCACTACATCAACAACATGTGTTATGCAACTATCAGATGTGTCATGTTCTACACGCAGGGATCAAGAAAACATCTGTCTCGGAGTGAAAAGAGCACAGGTGGAGGACCAATAGACCAAGCTAATTTTAGGTAAAAGTCTGGATGTTCTCTCGTCTTCTCCTCTAAAGACATGCATGTACAGGAGAATTGGCAGAGTCATTTCTCTTTGTCAGCCCTGCAACTATTGGTGGTTTCAGATTCTACAGTTAATTAAGTTAAAAAGTTCACTAAACCATAATTTGTCTTTCAGCTTGCCTGTCTGGCCCATGGTGCAGGATTTTACAGCAGATGCCCTCAGCATTCTGGTAATTTCTAATTGGTGAGCGAAATGTTAACCCATTACACCACTGTTGTCCTGCAAATCCAGATTTTACAATCTAATCTTTTTGTCATAAAATACACCTTAACAACGATTCTTGCATGCAAATGATCGTATTAAATGTCTTTATTTTGCTCAAAAACTGCATAAACCCTGGGTCTATTAGCCAAAGCCGTGGGCCCCCGTACACCTCTTCTTTTAATTGCACTCACTATTATTCTCAAAAAGGACTTGAACTGAGGACTTTAATGAGACGGAAGTGGCGGCTTGTGCTAAGGAGATGGGGATCACCAAGTGTCAGTAAAAAGCACCATATTATCCCACTTTTCTCTGCTAATATTAGCTTTTTCAGTGAGTTTTAGTATTGGAGGTTAGCACTCTGTGTCACTTTAATTATAAACACATTCACGCTAGCTTGACTGTGGATTTTACAGGGGAGAGTTTTACGTGATGCTAGACATTTTTTTATCCATAGTTCTCAAATTATTGCATATGTGTCAATGGTGATATGCAAGAGTCTTTGCAGTTCAAGTAAAGGGTCTTACTTCTTGTGTGCCAGGTCTTAAATCCTAATTGATTCCTGACACAATTGGAGCAACATTATCTTAATGTCTTTGCAGAGGATGTTCCCTCTTCCATCCTTTGCTATCAGTGACCAAACCTGATTAATAGAATTTAATGAATGCAATAGTTGAGTTTTTAAATTCTGTGTAATTAGAATGTTTGTAACACCAATGTTACTCTGTTGGCTGGTCTCTATATGGATTACATTGAGTCTTTCAATACATTATCTCATTATCTCTAATCAATAATTCACACTAGACCTCATTGTTATGTACTATAACAATGAGTTAAATGGGCCGATCTAGTTTGTAAAGAAAATTGTCTTTTGTCAAAATAGAATGAGTTCACATTTAGACTTGTTTGTGCTGCTGTTGCTGTATTTCCTGCATCTCTTCCTAATTTGAGAACATAAATGTTTCTCTAGAGACATTTTTATTCACATATTTCCTCTTTCTCTGAGGAGCTATCTAGCCCTCTGTGACTCATGCTGCATAATACTGAAGTAGCTTTACCACTGGCCCACAGTCTCCCATAGGACCCCACTGCAGGTTCAAAGGAAGCAATTATGGCTCCTCTTCAAAGTATTGCCTAAAGTGTATCATATTTATAGCATATTTCCACACTAATGTTTTTACTAAAGTACAACAAAAAGTTAGGACTGTATGCAAAAGTGCTTGCTTACTCTATTTCTCCAAAGTCTAGATGTTTAAGATGAGAGCTGCTGCTCCTTTAGTAGAATAGGATTTAAGGTGGCTCATGAAAATGTTCTCAGCATGTCCCAACAGGAGGAGAATCCAGAGAGGACCTTGGGCATGTTTGAAAGACTATCAGCAGTCCTGGAGACACCTTTGGATCTCCTGGACGAGCTGGAAGAAGTAACTGGGAGTGAAAAATGTATACCTGCTACCTGGTCCAGATTAAATGTTAAAAGATTTCAGGACACAGGGCTCTCTTATTTTAATCATCTAGTCCAGTGTGAATTAACTCATTCTGATTTTATTTTCCTTTTAAACATTTTACACACTTTTTCAAAGTTAAAAACAGAAAATGAATGTGGTATTTAAAGAATTTTAGAAGTATGCTATGCCTATGACGGCCCATACCAGTGATACCAATGACCAAATAAATTAGTACAAAAAACGTACTTTTAGTTCCTTTCAAAACAAATATTTATCTAATAGTTTTGAAAGTTAGCTTTAACATTATGAGCTGGCCCCTTTCCCCATGCTGCATATCCCCTGCGTCTGAATGTCAATCTAAAGTGGAGATGGCAATTAGCTCTATTAGCATGCAGATCACTGTGGAGATGCAGAAACAGTGAGTGGGAGGTAGTGAGGTCCTGACCTTATCAAAAGCTGGACGGCGCATGCACACCGTATGCATACCGATCTCTCTGTGTACTTCACCACATGTTCCAGATGAAAAGTAAAGGTAAAAAATAAAGGTTAGTCTGCATCAAGAGGCTGTGCCAGGTGTTTAAAAAATGTCGCTTGAACTTTTAACTTTTGTTTAACTTTTATTAATGGCCTATTTAAGTTATATAAAATATACAAGATGAACCTATTCACAGTTTAGTTTTTGAGAAGGTTATTTAGAGCAGAAAGTTTTTTTGTTTTTTTTTCTCAACACATCACACGTAAAGTAAAGTAATCCCATTCAAACCAGGAACGCATTCATTTGCTTGGATGGGATTGAACTACAGCTTCAGGGATGGTGGGTTATTGCTCCACCACAGACAGTACCACTGTGTCCATTCCTCTTTATACGTCACTTCTTGTTAAGTGCTCCTATTTGCGTCATATCTTTCCTGCTGTTGAATTGACACAGGATTTCCTCTCCTATTTCTCTGGATTAAAGAAGGAAGTGTAACACCAATTACCTTACATGTTATGGACAACCTGTCATCCCAGCAGTGCAGCTCATTAGGGTCTTGCCTTGGTCTTGATACAAGCATGTACCGGCTCCAAATTTCAATAACACTCAATTTTATCTAACAAGGCACATGCGGGAGACGAGACCTGAGTAAACTTGACATCAATCTCTCATGTATAATGATGTGAGGAGGTGAAGCTGGGTACACAGAAGATTGTAGCTCAAGAAGTGTGACCTTTGTGTAATAGAAGCCACAGTCTTTAGTCTCCAAGGCCTAGTGTTCCCCAGCTGCACCCTTCACTGTCCAGGGATTGATCCGGTCCAGAAAGCCAATATCAGGATCATAGTGTAAAGTAAAACTAGTCCTTTAAAGATTAGACGGACTTTAGACTTAATAAATATAGGCTCATCAGTGAATGAATTACTTTTAAAAACGAATCCTCCATCTTTACAATTAAGTGCCTTATATATTTTATCTTCCTAGTAAAATGTCTTCACTGACACAATAGTAGGGCTGCAGCAGGTAATCAGAGTAATGGTGACTAGTCAGCTATTAAAATAATTGTAATCATACTTTGAAAATTGTAACCTGAACTATAAAACACACATGAAAAGACTTTTTATAACAAAGATAGCAATATTATTAAGTCAAAATAGTTGAAAAAAAATGACATCAGATTTTCATCAATAATACACATTGTGTTTGTTTGTAAATATTCTTTATCTAGAAGATTTCAGTCCCCATGCATATTTCAACCATTATTATGTATTATAAAAATATCAATGTACAAGAGAGATAATTGTTTGACTAGCTGACTAATTGAAAAAAATAATCATTTCTGAAATCATTAGTTGCAGGGCAACAATAGCTGTTTGTCCACTAATCCAAAGGTTGGCGGCGAATCCCACTCTCGCCATAAACATCATTGGTAGAGCTCTCAGATCCACTGACCCACAGGTTAGTGGTGCAGCTCCCACAGATGAATACTGTCATTGTGTCCTTGGGCAAGACACTTAACCCATCTTGCCCCCCAGTGTCTGTGTATACTGTTGTACATCTTGGCCCCCAGTGTCTGTGTATACTGTTGTATGAATGTGTGTGTGAATGGGTGAGTGGTAAAGCACTTTGCGTGTTGAAAGTTGGAAAACGCTATATAAAAACATGACCATTTACCATTGCAGCGCTAGTTCTTCAGGATGGCTGCTAAATGAACTCAGCTGAAGGTTAGTAAAAACATACATGAAAGTAAGTATTAGAAAATCTTGCTGTATGAGTGAAAGTGATTGAAGACACGATTCTCCTAGTCCCCAGACTGTCCCCGGTTGCTCTGCCCAACTGTGCCCTCTTGTGTCCAGGAATTGATCTGTGCCATCCGCCCCTCTATCTCCTCTGCTCCTGGCTCTTCATTAGCCCCGGCCGGAGTACGAGTGGAGTGTCTAATTGGCCAGGGACCCTGAGATCCAACATCCTCGCCTACCTCGCTCCCAGAGAAAGGGTTAGCTGGTGCCCGCTGCTTACTCACTAATCTAAGACATTATGGTCTGCTCTACTGAGGCAGAGGGAAAAACAGCAGCAGCAACTGTCTGTGTGGAGGTTCTGTTAAGATAAATGACATCTGAACATCACACATGCTGTTTTGACCAAAAGCAGGAGCATTGTCTTTTGGGCTACACTACAAACCTTATAGATGATGTCTGTGTTGACAATTGTTATAACTGGCAAAATTTGGAATTATAAAGTAATCATATTTAATACAGATCACTGTATAGATGCTGTTGATAAAAGAAATATAAGCTAATACAAGTAAGGCTGAGGAAAGAAGCATTTGTTCTACACTCAAGCAGATTATGGAAAAAATACGCACAGAATGGCCCTCAATAAATGTACACACACCGTACATTAAATAAATAAAAATGAAACTGGCTTTTTAAATGTGTATTATTGTGTGTTATGTTTTCTGTCATAATGATTAGTAAACTATTTGAACTGAAACAGTTAAAATGCGTAGCCTACTTAATAATGTGTCTCACTGGAGCCACTTCACTTCAAGTAGTCTCGTCTCAGTCATTTACAGCTAATCTGATGATTCATCCTTCCATAAATTGTAACTAAACTCCTTAATCAAGGTAATATTGAATATATTAATATACCAATTTAAGTACCCCAGTAGTAACCCTCGATTAGTTGCAAATATCTGACCACCCAATTAGGGATGCAGACTAAGGGGGTGCACCGGTGCGCCTAAGATTTTCTTTTGAGTGCACCAGAACATGATTCGAATGCATCAAAGCCCGTCACTTATTTAAGCCATTGTAATTTATTAATGAATAAATGAATACATTACTTAATTGATACTTTTACCTGGACATACAATTTATTTTCTATACTACACACTTATTAAAGAAAAAATATTTAAATAATGACAAGTTGTATATATCCAAATTTATTTATTTGATCAAACAACATTAAGAATTAGATTTTCCTTTAAGCTAAAACAGAATTAGTTAGTAGCCTATTTGAGTTTGAGTTGAATAAAAGCCTATGAAATAAATATTGGCTCCAAAAACTAGTCAGTGTGAGAGGTCTGTGTGTTTAAGGATACAGTTCACTATAGTAAGTGCAAAGTGAGACCTCTTATTTTCAGTTTCAATAGCTGATCTTTGACGTCTTTTGCCGTCTATTTTCTTTTTCACGTCGCGCAACGGCAGCTTAATTAAAGTGGGCATAATTAAACACAGTGTGGAGGATCTACAGGTGTAATGTGTCTCTTTTAAAGATAAATACTGTGACTCATTCACAAATGGATGAAAAAGTCAAACTTATGAGCTTATGGGAGCATGTGCGTAAATGGGAATTTACCCAGTATAGTTTTAATTTACCTTGCAGATGGCAGCTCGACCACTGACGTATATGTTGATCTCAACTCATGAAGGAGGAGCTATAGAAGAATCAGCAGTTCTCAGGCCAAGTTCCTCAAAAATATTAGGCCTTTCATGTACCAAATATAAACCATGTTTATACGTCATAACCAGGTGTAAAGGCATTGCTTAAACACAACCAAAAGCACTTTAAGAGCGCTTAGGTTGCACATGTTTTTAAGTGGTTGTAGGAAATACATATAGGCATACATGAAAGACTGGAGAATGGTTTATTAAATTACTGATAAAGGCTGCCAGTCTGATACCATTATTACAGCCTTAGTAACAGTTATAACGTAGGCCTATGTATACAGTACACTTATACACAATAATGATATTGCAACTATCAACCTGGTCTGCTTTGGCAGGCATATGTATATTATGTAGTATATTATTTTGTCTTCAATTATTTTCTAGTCTAGCATAGGACAAGGATGCCATCTGGAGGACAATGTAGAACATTAGCCTCTCTACTAAAGCAAATGGGAGGAACAGTAAGTGAGTTGCCACAGTTTTGTTTTGTTTTTTTTATTTTGTTTTTTTTCCCAAACACTAAAAAAATAGTCTATATTACATAACCGACTGTCATCTTGGCAGAGCACAGCAGATGGACATTTTGTCCTCTGCAAGTAAAAACACTTGTTCAACAACCATACCCACAACTGAGATAATTCAAAATGTGCTGCAGGTCTACATTTTTGTATTGAAATGGTAGAACTATCGTCATACTATTATTGTTTCCTTGTACTGTTACTAATTTAGAAGGCTCATCGCAAAATATTCAGAATGCCATAAAATTTCCCTATAAACATTTACAAAAAATAAAAAAGGTAGCTTGAACTGGCTTTGAAGGAACTGTATGCAAGATTTACAGCGATTTTAAATCCCATAAAGAGTAATTGCGTCCTCCAATCGAATATAGCTTTTACTGATAATAATGCTCATGCTGATTTATTCGTAATTACTAAAAAACACTGGACATGATGGCTATGCATCTGTGCCTCCCTGCTGCTGCAGAATATGCTGTCCATATATTGAGAATGAGAAAAATTAGTATGTGTCCTGTATATGCAGGTTAAGGCACTACCCAGGTTCAGCTGTGATTGTATAGGCTACATTTTTTTGGAAACTGTAAGGGTGCTGGCTACATACAGTTCCTTTAAGGGCTATTGTTCAACTTTGTCCACATTCGCCAGGATTCATCCCAAATTCTACCATTATAAAATTATTATTCTTTCTTTTTTTTCTTACACAGCCAAAAAACGTAGGCCGGTGGTTTGTTTCTTCGCTGATACGTCGTGCATCGTGACGTCAGCGCGCAGAGGGCGTGTCGGCGGTGATACAGAGGAGGGCTGTACGTAGCGCACTGTATGTTGTGAGAGCTTCTACAGTTTGCCTTCTCTCTGCGTAAGTGTACATTAAACTTTAGCTTAGTTTCCCAGTTGTTCTTTTTGTAACGTTGTGCTCATCTATAAAATGTGTAAAAAGTTTTTGTGGCGTGAGATAATGCGGTGAAATAATCAGCCTACATGTTTGATCGTATTAGCGGCTATTTACAATGACACTAACGGGACTGTCAGCCAGCACCTACTACTGCTAACCGCTGCTCTGGCTACTGTACAGATTATGCCTCTGAGCCATCGTGCCTGCTATTTATTGTAGATCAATTGACACATGTAATATACTTACTGTACGATTAGGTTGTATTTGAAACTTTCTAACTGTTGCTTGCTTATCAGCTCATCTGGTTGTGAACGATCCCGAACATTTTCATACAAAGTTGTATGCATCTGATGGTATGTAAGCTATGATCTGCATTTATTACTGCATTATAGATCATAGGGGTTATAATGGTACGTTATGAGCTTTAGATGATAATGTCAAAGGCAAGTCTGTAAGTGCACTAGTAGCCTATATGGTGAAAGAGCCCTGGAAAATGTAGTTTTTTAGAGTTCTCTCTTGATATGGCAGCAACCTGAATTTAGGTAAGTTGATATAGATGCACGTCTAGATAACAGTCTAATCAGTATAAACTTCTTAAATCTTGAAATGCCTGGATTAGTAGTTTGTACATCCTGATTTAGTGTGATTGTTGTTTAAAATATTGCTATGAAACCCAAATATGATCTCGGTCAGGGCATGGATAGTGTGTACGTTTAGCTAGCTTAAATATTGTCCTTTTAATACTAAATATGAAGGTTAGATATTGCCATCATATGTTTGAGGTCTTCTTGTTTGGACACCATTAATTATTCATTTATTGAGTCTTCAAAACACACAGCTCGACTGTTCTGCACTCTGGGTGAGATATGATTACAGTTGTAGTTTCCTATCTGTTCAGCAAACCCCTTCTAATGGTGAGAGCTGGAGGGCATTGCTAACACAACCATTCATGTCTGAGTGCTTCGGTCAGGCCACTGTGATGACGCTGCTCCTCCTCCTTCACTGTGAGCGATACGTCTTCACTCCAAAGGGACAGCTTAGCATTCAGTGTCTTTATGTAAGAATAAAGGCTTTTGATCCTATGAGAGCTTATGGACTCTACAAGAAATATATACAAAAGATTTGGTCTATTCCGCAACTGCAACTTCAGTACTACATAGTGACAACTCTTCAACTTATTTTTATTTTACATGTTTGTTTTTTTTATTTAAGTTAGGCTGTGATAGATACTTCAATTTGTGTTACTCAGAGGGAAATTTGTGGGGTTTTTCGCTAATGCCATAGGCTGTAGTTTTTGTTGTACAGTAACAGTTGTAGATAAATAGCTCTGCACAATTCTTAATTTTTTATTAGATTTATTTACTATATATTTTATTTTTTAAAACTCTGCTAGCGCATTACTTACTATATATGCATGGACATGACATTTCTAAAGATGTGGAAGCCTTCAAGATGGGCGGTCCAATTTTCATGACAGATTATAGTAATTTGAGTGCCACTGACAGTTATTGATTTCTTTCATCCTGCTGTATACCTTTTGAGTATATTGGATCTTGGAAATAGCATCTCTTCTCACAATATAAACTATATAGGTTACAGGATATTACTTGATAAAATAAAGCTTTCAAATGGTTGCATATAACGCTCTTGATTGTAAAAAGTGCTTTTTACAATGTCATATGCTGTGAATTTTGTGATGTCTAAGAGCATTTGTGGACAGGCTGGTGGGCAGTGGTAACACTCACCACTAGAGCTGATTCTCCACAGAATGAAGGGAAGATTCCTTTATAAAAGCTGCTGTTACTAGTGGCAACGCATTGCTGGTATCCTTCTGAGTCTAACCCTCCTGTTTGCAAAAAATGTATTGCTGGCTGCCAAGAGTAGGCTTACATTAAACAGATATAACAATATTACGAGAAATCGACTTAAGTGCTTAGCTTATATGAGATATTTCAGAGATATGATTGCACAATATATCATGCATACGGAATTCTGTTGAAATTATTCTTTCAGCCTCACTAAAGGGAAATAGATACATTAAACAGTGCCACTCCACAAACTAAGAAAACGAAATGCAGTGTATATTCTGGTAGACTCGTGGCGATTTGAAGTTAAATAGTGCACATTTTCTCTCTGTGCCCTTCCTAAGATGGGATGAATGGAGAGCAGATGCAAACAGAAAAATGTTAAATGCAGAGGAAAACTATATTTCAGGTGATGATTATGAGGCACAGTCTCGTCTATAGTGCAGGGTTATAGACATCAGAATTTGTGTATTTTCAGGATGCATATAATTTTTACTTGAAGCCTCTTGGCCCATTAACCTGGACCTTGCTGACCCAGCCCTCTTTCATTCCTCTTGACACTGTGTCCTTAACACCATCTCTGGTATGAAGTTTCAGCTCGTGTGCAGGTGCTTTCCAGTCTGTGTCAGTCATGATGGGCAGTGCTGAGGAATATGAGCCTTTGTTGGCCCTGATTAGGACCTGTTAAGCACCTATCAAGTGAGTTAGTAAGTGGGACTCAGTTTGACACACATTACGATACTATTTGCACCTGTTACTCTTGTGAAAGTGTACTATAAGGCATCTGTTTTATCATTCATTCACCGGCATTGGGTCAAACACAGCTAGATTCGTTTTACTCTATTTGTGCTTGTAGCCCACAGTGAGACAGTGTCAGGTGCTTGCGTGTGGTAAATAATTGAAAAGGACACTTGCTTCAGTGTTGAGCACAGGTGAATGTTAAACAATGCTCGTGCACAACGTCACAGTATTGTTAATGCTGTTTACCACTTGGGGTTAGACTACTGTTTGTAATGTACTTCTGCTCTAAGCCAGGTTAAACTGTCCAATCTTAAATAAAACGTGCAATATGAGCTGTAGAAAACCCATTATTCTTAGAAACTCAATATTTGTTGTGGCAACCCCAGAAGTGAGAGCCCACAAGAAAGCTTCAGTTTCCCAGAGCTGTAATCGAGCAAGTATCATCAAGTCTATTAAAAATGTATTTAAACAAATTAAACTGATTGCATTAGTTACAATAATGTACAGACTGCAGAGAGATATTTATCACTACTCTTCATTAATAACTTTTTTCTGTGCAAAATATACAGTTTGTCATCCTTGGTGTCTTTTTAAATAATTGCTCAAAAAGATGAGTTATTTTTTTCCATTTTCTTACACAACGATGCAGGCTGTTTGAACTTCCCCTCCCTGTCGTATACTAATAGCTGTCTGTTGTCACTTGTGCTGAAATCGTGTCCTGTGCATTGTCACAGCTGACACAAATGCACTGTTCTCTGCCAAACACAGAAATAACAGATGTGCCTGTTTCCTGCCTGTGTTGCCTCTATACAGCTGCTGAAACAGATAGGGCTAGTGGTACCTTGTGTCACCTTCCCTGATGGACTTGAAGCAGCCCTAGTGTGGTATCCTATATTTTCTACAGTGGCTGAAAAAGATATGGCGTTGTTGTGGCATACTAGCCATGTTATCTTTACACAGCTGTTGAACAAGATATGGTGCACTTAGTTTCCACTTCTCTGTTGTATACATATTAATAGTATAATCGTAGTAGCAGAAGTAGTGTGGTGTAGGGCTGCACAATTTTCTGCATTAACATTTGAGAGAAGACTGAAATATAAACTGATAAATTAATGGAGAATCAGAAGCATTTCAGATTCAGAACATGTTTGATAATTGCGACATGTCCCAATGGGAAGAAGCCCCGGGGGAGACCCAGGACACGCTGAAGGGACTGTGTCTCTCGGCTGGCCTGGGAACACCTTAGGGTCCCACCAAAGGAGCTGGAGGAAGTGTCTGGGGTGACGGAAGTCTGGGAGTCCTTGCTTAGACTGCTGCCCCCGCGACCCGACCCCGGATGAGCGGAAGAAAATGGATGAAATTGCGATTTCATTCTAATTCTAATGTGTTGTATATTTGCACATAACATAGTCAATCAAGACTGCCGAACTCAGTGTGCTTTTTCTATTAATATATACTGACTTATACTTAATCATCATATTACGCTGTGTACTGAACATGTTGACATGCACATCTGTGATCATTACAATAATTGCTAGCATCCTGCTCTATCCCGTTGATTCCCTTGTGCTACAAAGTGCACACTCATTTGTGCATTGAGGCTGCTGCCAGAACGCTCTGGCCTCATTCCCGTGGTATTGATGTGTGTCTGTCAGTAAGAGAGGCCAGCACAAAGAGCAGCCATGGTCCGTGTGTCTGAGCAAACAAAGAGTGGTTTATTTCAGTCAGCGAGGACTCTTCTCGAACACTACATGGGCCTGTTTCTGCTGCAGACATATTTACAGCCAAATCAAAGTATGTTCAGCTTTGAAAAACAGCATGTCTGACTTGGGTTCAAAGGGCCGTTGCCATAGAGATGCCACTTTGGGTTGGTCATCTCCAGTTAGGTGCCAGTTTTTCAGTTTCATAACAAACTATTCATAATGTGGAATATTTTTTGGCTTAACATCTGATGAGCTGTGCAGTCCACTGTTGTCTTTTATTGATTGGTTTAAGTAAGGCTATTAGTCATTTTTTTTGTTTATTTTTTTTTTTACTTCATTGTTTTCATTCTGTTTTATTCTGTTATATTCTATTTAATGCTTTTATTTATTTAATATCACAAGGTACTACACTTTGGAAAGTTTGTTTGTAAATGTGATATAGTGGATTGGATTAAAATGTGCATGAGAAAGGTTCCTTTGAATATAGTTAATTAGTCTCTTTTGTCTGTTTCCTGTTTCCTGCTTTTATGCAATAGTTTATCTGATGGTGTTTTGAACTGCTATTGTCTGTCATTTTGCTGAGCTGTTTGCTTTCATTTTGACTACGGGGGCTTAACCTCTGCATATAATCACTTTCCATTATAATCTTTGTTCAATAAAGATAATGGAGTGATTTAGGCCACTGCAGCATTGTCTGCCTAACTATTTTCAATATATTGGTATTCACAAGGCATTCAAATTATGAATATTAAGTAGATGTGCTTTGGAAGTAATAAAAACTGTTTCCATACATTATATCTGAAATATTCAGCTGACTCCATCAGTTTACAGAGTGCATTTTACTCAACATTACAATTCACAGTCTTTGCCCTTGCCGTATTTTTGCCATTATTTTTGCCACAGTAGAATCAGCTGTTGTAGTGCGATAGTAACCGTATTTATATTTCAAACTGTCCTCCTGATCACTATTAAAGCATTTGTAAGTACAGCTGTAGTACTACTCATTACACATCAGGTCTTACAATAAGTCTTTGTCTTTTGAACTGACTCTGGCTTTGCAGAGGATTAAAAAATGTGGGCAATCACGACTACATCCAATCCAGCGTTTAGGTCAGAGCTGGATGAAAGAGAGGATTTACAGACAGGACAGGCCTGGCGCGACAGGCGTCAGGGTCAAGACAAATGTCCAGGTTCAGCTTTGGGAGAGGTTTAACTTAACCCCTCAGTCATATTCAGTTACCCTTCACAGTGACAGACAGACAGTGAAATTGTATTGTAAATGTAGGCCCTTATAGAGTTGAGAGTGCTTGATTATTAAAGAGTTTATGGAAACATCAGCCTAATAGGATTGAAGAGCTGACAAGTAACAGTGTAATGTAACAAAGTGCTGCGCATCTATTTTTAATCCATCCATATTTTATTTACCGGTGTCCAAAAAAGGTCAAATACCTTTGCATTTAACCCTGTATATTCCTCTGCCTTTGACTGATATTTGCATTGTCTCCGTTGGTTTCTCCCAGCTCTTCCCTCCCTCTCTTCCCTCCCTCCCTCCCTACACTCTGCATGGGATCAGCCAAGGCGCCACAGCATGTCACATCTGCTGCATGTAGTTGTGTAGTGTTTGTCCATAAATGTGACCCGGGCCATGTTTTATCAGGTGTCTATTATTCACTTTCAAAGGACAGATTGTAAAACCAGTCTGAAATATTACACTGTTTGTTGTTCTTTTGTCTAGGGACCTCTGTTCCAGGGTAGTGACACCAGATAAGGAAGTGAGGCTTTGGGGAATCTAAATGAGCTCCTGAAGGAGAATTTGGCGCTCCAAACTAATCCACTCAGTCGTGGCTAAATACATTAGACTGATGGTCACATTAAGATGTCATTTTGAAAAATATGATTTGAACTTTTGATCAAATTTTTGAATATGTCTTGATTTATTTTTCTCTCCAGGCTGTCCAGATGAGCGTGTGACACAGGCCTGATCATTGCCTGGACCAATGGTAAATACGCTGTTCTTGTTTGATCACAAAATATAATCCTCGAGATTAATTTTCCTTTTTATGAGCCAAAATATGCAAATAAATAAAACAAAATTGTCTAATTGTCATTCATTTGAGAAACTTGCTCTTCAATTACCTGTACTATTAATCATGGAGGCAGGTCTATTTCACTGTCTAGTTGTTGTGGGTCATCATGGCTCCATACTTCCGTAACACAAAAGTAAACAAACTCATGGTTAATCTCCTCTTTCTGTGGTAGAACTGCATGACCGCTCCTGTCCTGAATGAAAGATGCGTCCATCCCTCTGACCAGCCCTGACTCACCCTCCATCTTTGTCCTGTCTGCACTGTCCCATCTGGCTGTCCCTGGCACTACTGTCCCCTGTCTTCTGTGCTCCCATTGTCTGTGTGAATGCATGTTTCACCAATAGACAGCAAATTGTTAGCACTTTTCAGCCTCCTGTATTGTTTTGTCAATGGATAATCAAGCTTTTCACACTAAACAGCACATTTGAAACTTCCTAATTCACATGTTTAATAAGCTAAAATTGGCCTAAATTTGCTACTAAACTTGGCCTACTCATAATTATGGCTATAGTTCTATAAAACCCAGACTGAACAAAGTCAAAACTGATATTAAAGCAGGACAAAATCACGATTTAACCAAATGAAACCAGACTAAATCAGGATTTTACTCAGTGTTAACCATATCTAGAATATATAAGTCCAAAACCAGTTCTAAACAATGAGTAAACTTCAGAGCTAAACTTCATAAGAAACCTGCCTACCTAGCTGTGCCCACATCATCAGTTTGAGAACCACTGACTGTCAGCGGGGTGACGTATATACGTGCATATCGGCAACAGATGGAGACTAAGATGGGATGCTCAAACCAAAACCCCAAATCCAAACAAATGACTGATGAAAGTCCAGTAAAAAGAGGGTTTTTGCTCTCAGAGAAGCCCCCCTTTAGTAAGATGGGCGTCCTAGGTCAGGGGCTCAAACAGCTGATCCAGAAGAAGAGCAAACACTTGTCTGTGTCACAGTCCACCATCACACCATCCTCTTCATCATCTTCGTCAGTGGTGTCAGCAGGTGGTGATCCATACTTAAGAATCATTAGTGTATGATTACATTATATTTATGTAAGACAAACATGCAGTAACTATATGACCATATTTGTCTTTTCCTTTTGATGAAGCAGAAAATTAAAACACATTACATATTACATTCAACATTTTATAGTATAAGAGGCCCTAGATGTTTAAATTCTAGTGATCAAAATTAAGCGAATATACCTGTCAAATGATGAAACATATTCTCTTTTAGTCTTTTTGTGACACGAGTAAATCACTTGTTCATAGTGCATCTTTTTTTTTTTTCTCCAGTCTGGTTAATACTTTAGCTATTCTCATGATGCAGACTTAACTCTCCCTGTTTGTTTTTTTGCTGTTGTGTCAGGAGGCACCGCCCCCTTGTGGGCCCATGAGGATGTCCTGGGATGCGGCCCTGATCAGTCCTCCCTCTCGGCTGCCTCTGTTGCAGGACGGGGCTCAGGGCCAGTGGGCATGATGCGGAGGGGCACCAGCCTACAGAGCCGCCGCAGTAAGGCCAGCTCTGGGAACGGAGACAAGGACCCATTGCTGAGAGGAAGTCCCCAAGCTCCCATCAGACGGCACACCCACGACCCTCAGCACCATGTGAGCAGGCCCAGATCATCCTCCAGCAACACAGATAGTGCCCCCTGCAGTCCCGCACCCAGTACTGTCCCCTATGATGGACTGCTGTCCTCAGGATATCATTCTACAGAGGAGTCAGACCGGGTAGGTCAAAGTAGCCCACACTGGAAGTTGGTTGTGCCTGTAATTCTGTTGCTTCTCAGTGTTGTGACTGAGCATTAGATCATTAATGTGATCAATAAAGCTATAAAAATTATATTCAGGAACTTTCTAAAAAGATATTTGATATTATCTATTTCTAAGAAATTCTTGGAAAAAAAGTGCGTTGGAGGAGTGGGTGTCAAAACAGTGTTTATATCCTAATACATTTTGCAAGTAAGACATTGTGCAGAAATTGTCTGTTGGTCTATTTCTAAGATTAACAGCAGTATTTGCTATTTGTCATTTTAATAGTGAAGTCCTTTTAATCTTGACTGCCCTAAAAATACTTTGCATGCTCATAAATTTGTATCTAATATTTGCAGACTTTCAATTGCCGTTTGACTTTGACCATAATTCTCAAACTTCTCATTTGCTACCACCAGAGGGCGTAATTGCATAAGCAAACGTGCTGGGAGTGATGTGCAGAGGGCTTGGTTCAGAGTTCAGAGAGTCTGTCCATCATAAGAAGCGAATACGTTTTTACAATAGTCTTGGATGATTCATTCTAGCACTCAGGGGCCTTTCTGTGTGTATGTTCTCTTTATGTTTGGGTTTTTTTGCTGCGGGTACAATTTATTTATATGGAGAAGAACAGTACAGGGTAATTCTATAATCCAGCAGATAAATGTGCCGTTTGTTTGCTTTCAACTGTACATTCCTCTGTAGGACACAGACAGATTCAAATGAACTTTCACCAAATTTCACCATTTCTTCTCGAATGTTGCGTTTTTCCTTTTCACACCTGAAACGTTCATTAATGACAATTAATGGCTCAGACACAGTCTTCAGTGTAGTTCTCAGTCAGAAGGACTAGGCCACTGTTGGCGAATACAATGTGATAGAAACGCCCTTACAGCTCTGACCTACTGTTAAGGAAACACATTGAGGGCAATGAGGTCATTTCTACCGTGTCCATGGTAACCCTCAAACAGGAAGTTACACCCGGCTGCAGGTTTCCATGGCAACAGCGTGGTGACCTTGGAGAGGTGTAGCAGCATCTCACTAAATGGGTGCCTACCTCAAACCTAAATGGCCTATATTATTCTATCTAAAAATACAGACTTTTTGTCAAACTTTGCCATTTTACTTTATAATGTTTAAGAAAATAAAATGAGGTGGACAGTATGTACCTTGTTTGTATTGATTTTTATTGTATTTTCAGAAGAAATCCAAAAGGAATATTTTATTTATTTGATATGGACATAGCAATTACATTAGATGAACCAGATTCATTATTTCAAGTGTTATAGCAAAAAATGCTGATTTTCCACACCTGTCTAATATGCACCAATATTAGACTGCTATGATGTCGGCTGAAACCTAGCAATATGACAACCTTTGGAAAAAAATGAAATTGTTGTGACTCTGACATTGTTTTCTGTATAGATTTTTTTTGTACATTAAATTATAGATTTTTCATTCTTTTCTTTTTTTGCTTTGTAATACAGTTCAGGTAGAGCAACCCCTAAAATTGCCACATGCTCTTATATTTTTTCCACCTCTCACTGTAAGAAAGAAACAATGCTATAATTCCCTAATTCTTCATTTTGATCCCCTTTTAATGATTTCCCTGCTGTCCTTCACATGGATTTTTTCCTCTATTTGGCTGTCCCCCACCGTTGGTCCATCCCAGGAGAGCGTTAATACAGTCAGTCAGCTGGTCCCACCCCCACCCCTGCCCACCACCTCCTCTCCTCCCTCCACCCCTCCCCACCGTGCTCTGTGACAGGAAGCATGCGGGAGGCGAGCTTGTCTCATAGTAGTTGAACGAAGAGCGCAGCACCGGTAGTAGTGTATGTGTGTGATGCATGGGCGTGTTAACAAAGTGCACGGGGAGGTTTGCAATACTATGACTTCACTCTTATTATCTATCTCCAAACTGTTTCTTGAAAATCTTTGCATTGACATAACTGGAAGGATTTTGTGTGATAGATGCGAGAGGCGCTGCTTACAAGTCTTTATCTTCACCGGTCTGATGTTTGCTCAGCTCATGGATACGTCGTGGACACTGTGTTTGGAGAACAGGGAGCCTTGAGTGCATGTGCCCAGAGCGTGTAGTGTAGATTTAGTTTGTGAGGGGCTCTGTGTGAACTGGAGAGGCACCAAAGAGTGAGCTAAAGGGGGGCAGCTGGGGCTCTCAGACAGGCAAGATGGTGCAGCGATTCAGCCTCCGAAGACAGTATTCTAAGGTAAGATTCAATAAGATAAGCATCACTGTCATTTATTTGCCAATGCACACAGCTGTGATTTTGACTTTTAGGTCAAATCTG
The DNA here is from genome assembly GCA_000787095.1 of Periophthalmodon schlosseri. Classification (NCBI taxonomy): domain Eukaryota; kingdom Metazoa; phylum Chordata; class Actinopteri; order Gobiiformes; family Gobiidae; genus Periophthalmodon; species Periophthalmodon schlosseri. The sequence goes on from KN471803.1 coordinate 37,810, forward strand.
TTAAAATCTTTTTATGATGAATTTATCTGTACAGTGTATTGTGCATGAAGCAGTTCTTTCTAGTGATGCTAACCATTGGCTTTTAAACTTTTTGATCAATTCATAAACCTTTGCGTGTCAAGTTTGGAAATGTGCTTTCCAAGTTGTTCCAATGGCCAGTCCAGAAGGTACATAGATGCATGCGGTTGTTTCTAGTAAGGGCCAACCTTACTAGGATATTAACTATAGAATTATGTATGTAATAGTGTAGTAAAACAGTGTAGTGATAACATTGTGTAGGTTTGGACCAGTCAATCAATGCAAATACTTTGTGTCCTTTAATTTATCCTTTAGTTTAAGTTAGCTTTGTAATTTAAATTCTCCCTAAGTTCTCTTTTCTTTATAATATAGTGTATATAGTTGCTTTCTAGGGATGGATAACCTCGCGACTTACCAATCAATACGGATATTTGCACATCTCCACTTGTTAAAGAGTAACTTTTGGAGCCATTACTTCTGTTAAATCTCATTAAAAAGAAATCCAGTTATTACTAGATCTCATTGATTATTATCACTTTTTATGGAACATTTTATTGAGCAAGTTGCATTTGTTTTATATTCTGGCATCTTCCTGACGGATTGTATTGTTCTGGAATATTGAGGGCCATATAAAGAGGAAAGGTTTTTATCAGTATGATTTAATGTTGATTATAACTTAGGGAGCATTTTAAATAACAAACTAGTCTCCTTTTTGGGTGTCTGATTTTATGGTCTTTCTGAAAGGTTGTAGTATTATTGGGGGAATTGCCGATGGCTATAAAGTGTGCTGCATTAGGTCCATTAAAGTCCCGCTGATCTGCAGCTGCTGCTCGGACGGTGGAATTAATTACAGTTTGATGCTGATTAATTGACAGACTGAATACACTCTCCCTGTGCGCCTTCTTGGGCTCAGTTTAACAGAGATGCTGTCTGGAAGCAGCAAGTGCACACATGGGCTGGCAGATGCATGAACTCTGATCAAACCTGCTAGATCAACGGGTGGATCTAATGGTCTAGAGTCATCTGGGGTAGGGCTGGGCGATAAGGCAAAAAGTGAATCATGTTTATTACATTTTTTTCACACTGATCAATCTCTTGCTTAGATTTTATTTTGTCTAATATTTCAATATTGACTTCACAAACATAAATAAAACAGAATTTGATCAGTGCCATTTAACACAAATAAATAATGAAATTTCTTCCTCCAAAGTCTGAACTCTGCTCCAAACCACATGCTTTTAGACACAGCTGAATCTCAACAACTTAAAAAAAAAAAAAAAAAAATGCATGCATAGAAATAATTATACTGTTTTGTACTAAATATTGTAAATGCTTTTCAGGTTTTATCACTATAACTTCTAGGTTTAGTTTTGTTTTTGTCTAGTTAGTTTAACACTGTAATATGTTTTTCATTTACACAGGGTTACATTTACTATCAGGGTACTGTGTGCATCAAAAAACTTGTGACGTTAATTTAAACAAAAGAAAACCCTGCCTTTATCTTTTTTATTCATGGGTTTCAGCTTCCTGTAATATGCAACATATGCAAAATATATAATAGTTAGTTTTAAACTGGTAATTGCTATGGTGACGGTCCTAATCTTTCATTATTCTGAAACAATCCATGAATAGACTGGGTGGCAAACCTCTCAAAATTGTGTCCTTGAAAGCATTTTTGGTATGTCTTGTCTGAAGTTATAGCTTTATACCAGTTCATCTTGCATACTCTATTGTCCTTCAGTATTCCTCAGTTTATGTGTCACATACTAGTAGGTCTGTAGTCAGTGCAAACAAGAGTATACTATTTTAGCACAGTTTAGGTAGCAATTACTTGAAATACTATTCTAAGCTTGAATTAAAGGAGGGAAAGGAATTTGGTCTAAAATCTTTGTTATTGTGAAAATCACTGGATACCTGAAGCCGGGCAGAAGATTTATTTAATTGGTCGTTTCCTCCATTCCTCCCTTATTACTATATATGTTTTAATACCCTATACTATACTTTAATTGCCCAATTTACTACTGTGGATGTAATTGCTGTCATTCAGCCTAACTATTATCCCTAATGTCCTTTTGCTTTGCGCTTCATTGATCCCAGCAGAGCAGTAAAAGCAATAAGAAGAAGTGTGGGATGGGACGAGCACATGCAACCTGTTCCCTAGAGGCTTGTTCTTCCCTATCACAGATCTTAACTCTTGTCCTATTGTCTCTCAGCTCCTCAGGCTACTGTCGCTCTGGCTCTGCCCTTTATATTAGTAGTCTCAAATACACGTAACATTGGTGGTATACATGCTCATTCCAGTGGGGCAAAATAGTAAGTTAAGATCTGGTTTGGTTCTGGATTTTTTCCTACTCTGCTTAAGCGATTGACCGGATTTTAAACCGGAGATAGATCTAATTTAGGTTAATTCAGTCAAAATTATATTGTTGGCCTTTTTGTACTGTAACTCATGGTGCCAATCCCCAAACCTGAATAAACTGAGTTCCAAGATAGAAAACCAAATTAGGGGTGGGCATTATCTCAATAACTGAGACAATATTTCAGCAATGTGCTAATATGTGACTGTAAATGTTGAAGTTAAAATCTAACAATGCTAATGGACCATAAAATTAACGACAAAATGGCAGAAATATCACTTTATACATTTTTATGTTTCTGCCTTTTTTTGAGGTCATTTAAAAAAAGTTTTACTACAGACAATATACTCGATATTCTAATTGCATATCTCCAAAGCAACAATTACAATATTATCAATTTTTTGATATATCTCCCACCTCTAATGCACATCACTGCATGAGACAAAGCAGTTGATGTTCATAAGTCTCAGTCACATTCCTGAAATGGATGTCACTGAGGACTAATTTTGAGCTCCTCACTTTTCATCACTTCATACCCAGGGATAACAACTTTCAAGTAAAGCCCAGTTGTATTGCAATCACAAATTCAGATCTTTTGGGGTTTTCCCTTGCTAACAAGAAACCATTCATTGACTGGTTTATCAAGCCCTGGAGTTAACTTAGAAACACCCACACTGCCTCATCCGTGTTTAATCAACCACTGGGTTTCTATTGACTTTGAGCAGAGAGATACTGTACACTGCCGTGGGCTCACTGAAGCATGTGCTCTCAGCCAAACACCAGGGTGATGTCATCTTGGTGTGTGTTTGCCAACGTCGTACGAGGCAAATTGTGTGTGTCTCTGTACTTTTTTCACCCTCTGTACTTCTCATGTACTGTTTGAGCTGTTCTTACGGGGTTACAGGAGGAAGTGACCTACTAATGGTTTTGGCAGTGTGGTGTGGTTTGTGGTCTGTATCAGCTTGTTGCTGTTTTTTTACAGCTGATGTTCGGTGCATGTTTCACATTTTGATGACCTCTTAAGCACCACACAAGCAGTTGTTCTCCTACTAACATCAACTTCCTTTCTGATATGCTTAAAGAAAACACTTTTCTCTCTCCTTTTCCCCTTTTTATTTTCAGTATTTACTACTTTTAGACTCGATAACTCTGTACCAATTCCGATACCCCGATGATAATTTCAAAAACACTCTGTTTAGACAATAGAATGTGATTTTCATCATTAAATCATAATGTGGTCTTACACCTACAGCTCAAGATCATTTTAAAGCTGTTCATGAAAAGTTAATTTCTGTCCTGTGAATGTGACTTTTTAGTATTGATACTTGACTTGCTCAATGAGTATCTAGCAGTTATCTGATTTTTGATACTTTTGACAACCCTAGTTCTGGGCATTCTGTATTTTTCTCTACCCAAGGTTTTTAACATCTGCCTCACGTTACTTAATTACTGTGTATGTTTTGACATTTCAGTGCAGGAAGTAATTACTAAATTAAGATAATTTGACTGTACTCGCAGTAATTGGTGTCACTCAAAAGTAACAATTAGCTGCTCTAGTGTCTTTTTGCCTTCACGGATCCCAGTGGAGCAGCCCATTTAAAGGAATGAGAAATATCCACCTTATCCCCTGAGATAGGTTCTGCCCCAGTTTCTGTGAGCAAGAAGGTTGTGGGTTCAGTTTTCGGGCAGGGACAATGCATGTGTGGACTAGAGATGGAAGTCTGCATTTCCTTATTTTTTCTCTCCATACTCTTGAGGCATGTATGTGCTTTGATTGCTGACTGCTTACAATAAACTGTAACAATAGCAGCAACCCATGCCCCAGAAAGCCAATAAGTCAATATTTTGAGCACATTCAGAAAGCATTTTGTGAATAATTTTATAATAATCATGTTTTTTGTTCCTTAGTTTTCACACAGCTTTTGTGCTAATCCAAAACAACAAATAGTAAACCTGTTATGGTTGACTTGTTATTGTGAAGCACCTGTCTTAAACCTGGATTTCTCAGTAAACAAAACGCCTCTTCATTTTTGTCAGTCTTTTTGCTCAGTCTGTCCCTCCCAGTCTCTCATCTGTGTCCCGAGGCTCCGACGCAGCAGCTGATTGTCATGGTAACAGAGTGATGTTCAAAGCAGTGGTTAAATGCTCCTGGTCTCACCTCATCAGCCTGTCTGGCGAAATAATCGGCTGCTAAATTTAGAACACATTTACTGCCTTCTTGTTGAAATGACTGGAGACGACTTTGGAATGCAACAGATACTGATACAGATGTTTCTTGTTACTATTGTGTCAATGTATTTATATAAGAGCTATGTTTGCCATCCAGTGCTTGCTTATATAGTATCAGCTATTAGTTCCTTCTACTGAAAAATCTCAAAGCATTATATAAACAACATTTTTTATACTAGTCAAAATTGGTAAGCTTTCATTTTGTTGCTTCATTTGATTTTTTTTTTTTTTTTTTGCTATCTCACTTAACCCTTTATCTTTTTTGTACCTTAAACTCCTGGTGCCATACCTGAAATTGTGTGTTGTACCAATTTACTTAGCAATACTTAGCAATACTTTCCAAAACAAGTCCTTACCAATACTAACATAATCCTATTTCTTACACATGTTGGACTAAACACCTGGACAAAACTCCACCAACAACTATATTGCTAATAGAGTTGTTGAACTGGGCTGTACCTGGAGAACTAAAGAAAAGAATGAGGAGGGGGCGGGTTCTGGAGATATGAGGAACAGTGTGATTGGTATAAACACTTCAAACTCTGCCCTTGCAGACAGGTATTTGTAACCAGAAACACCTGGGTGTAATCAGGGCAGTCCTGCGTGATGTCATGTAGTGCTTGAAATTGCAGTGGCCTGGAGGCAGCACACACTCAGTTCTTGACTGTTTTTGAACAGAAAGATGCAAATTTACTTAGTTTGCACTAAAAAAAAAAGACTAGGAACAGTAGACAATATTATTAAAACACCATGTACACAGTTTAGTGGCAAAAGGGTTGATTTAGTCAGTTCCACTTAAGATCTCACAGCTGAAAGGGCGTTGTGTCTTGTTTCTGCTAGGACGCAACACATTTTGATGTTTATCGAGTTGCAGTGAGCTGTGAAAATTGGTCTGTCCGTTTAACAGTGAAGACACCACAGTGGGGCTCCTGCTTCAAAGAGAGCTTAGCCTTGAGATATTGTCTGCAGGCTAACACATTTAAGTAGCATCTGTTTTTATGACCTCTGTTGGTTGTGTCTTTGAAGTGAAGCCCCAGCCTGTTTAATTAATGGACTGAATATCCATATGAGATTATCTATCTAGGCCAACGCCCTGATTATTTTTGCAGCACCAGTTGATTGTGCAATCAACACACTTAAATGTTCTGTGTGAAACCACCAAGCCGGATGTGAAGGTGTGAAAGGCTATCAACACATTGGTAATATGGACTCAATGAAGGAATGCTCTGAACATACAGGTGTGATCACTGTGTGGACGGAGAGGAGCAGAGGAAGCAGAGCCAATGACACTGAAGTAATGCTTTCCTCTCTGTCTATTTTATAGCATTTCATTATCTGAGTCTGAATGGGAGGTCTGGTGTCTTCTGTCTGTTCCTGTGCAGTGCTATTATTAGACACCTGTCTTCACAAGTTCATTGCCCAATAGCATTAGTATGGCATTAGTATGGTGTTTATTGAGCAGCTTGCTCTGAGCTCACACTGATCCAAGTTTATGATTGCTAAATTGCTTGAACTATTTGTCATGCAGAGATGGACTATTAACTTAAAGTGACTTTCAAACTTCTTTGTCCAAGGACAAAGTGAATTCCCTCTTTCTGTAATACTCACAGACTTTACACATGAACCACCTCAAAAAAACATTTGGCTTTCTAACAAAAGAGATACTTCTGACAGAAGCAACAGTCATATATGTGTAAACCAGATGATAGCGCTCACTGCTCCCTGTCCTTTTTTAATCAAGTTTTTCTGTCTTCAATCATTTTCCTAATTCATCAAGGTACAGAGGACAGCCAAGAATCAATCCATTTTAAAATGTACACAAAATCAATATGTAATTAGCTCAGGAGGCATAAGGAAAGGGGAATCATAATCCTTAATGGTTAAATATAGCTATTTATGTGGCATTCAACAATATTGTTTTTGTTATGTGGTTTTAGAGGAGATTTAATTCTGTGATTAAAGAACTTATTTCTGGGTTTTTTATTGGGGTGCAAGGTCATGTGCGTTAGATTGTGTACATGTCAGCAGTGACTCATTATGGCTCATCTATTGTGTATTTATTTTTGGGCTGCAGCTGGTCCTTCTTCCTTTCTGGGCCAAAGAGTGCGTGTGTTTGTGAAAGGGGAACATCACAGTGCACATGCATGTCCAGCCTGTTTTCTCAGCCGCCACTGGATTGCTTCATTCACTGGTCATAGAGGACATACCGACTGACCTTGACCCAAATACAGTGTGTGTCCCTGTCCTCCAGTGGTCCTCAAACTGTGAGGCGGGTTCACTTTTGTCACTTATGTGCAGGACAGGCTCTCTCATGTTGTAATTGGATAATTGAAGTTGTGGTTTAGATCCAGCTTTAGTCTGCCTTTAACATGCCTTTTGTTCAGTCTTGTGTAGTCCAGAACTAGTCTTTGTTTAATACTGATGTATTTCTAGTTTAGAAGAGGTGTTATTGTTACCTATAGACTAGATCTTATTGAGTGAAATGTGTTTACCCTTATTTAGTCCTGGATTTCTACTGGTCCTGACCATACCACCTTGAGGAAACCAAATCTCGTCTGACCTCGGAAGCTAAGCAGGGTTTGGCCTGGTTAGTACTTGAATGGGAGACCTTTGGGAATGCCAGGTGCCGCAGTGAGGTGGCAGTGGCTCTAGTGCAAACTCATTGTGTCCTCATTGGGCAAGACACTTAACGCACCTTGCCTCCAGTTTCTTTGTACACTGGTGCATGCATGAGAGTGTGTTTGTGAGAGTGAATGTGGGACAATATTTGTTCATTAACGGGCTCTGTCCCAACCAAAAAATAAACTAAAAAACAACGAACACTTGTGTACGTGGGTAACTTTTGGTTAGAACCTGGTTATGTTTTAGTCTTCATATTTACCTGGTTTATCTCTACAATTACTACAAAGTCCTGGTGCGTTTGCCCTGATGTGCTCTTTGAATGGTCTTGGTTTGGTTTTGTTTGATTACTTAGTTTGTGTCTTGGTCCTGATATAGACCACATTTTCCTAAAACAGCATGTTTTCTGTGGTATACATAAGTAAAAAGTTTCTGAACCGCAGCCCTTGCTGGATCCTGAGTTTTTGGGTCACATCTTTTATACTGACTAAGCCAAGAAGTTTAATAAACCTGGATATGTCTGCTATCACCTGCTTTGTGGGAACTCACCACTGTGTACTCTTCCTAAAATAACAGACTGTATGTCTAAGCAGTGCACTGTTTTCAAAGGGAAATTGGAGTGAGCTAATGGTAGATAGGGCACACACTGTCTGTCTCCTCCTGCCACTCCCTGCTCTGTCTATATCATTGGTGCCATTCGGATGAATTATGTATGAAGCCATAGATCGCAGCACACGGCTCTGTCGGCTCTGCTCCATTGACCCACTTATGCGCAAGACATAATGCATTCAAATCTGATTTTAACCACTACATTATCTCTACACAAGTAATTGGAGATATTATATTGAGTTAACCCATCTATTAAGAAGTTAGATGGATTGGTCCTTTCTCATGTCACTTATTGAGGGATTCAAGATTGTAGTGGAGAGATTACGGCATAGTGCTTTTTGTATTGTTTGCCCAAAATGTGACTAGCATTACTCATGGATAAAGCTGAGAGTAACGTCACCTATTTTATCTGCACAAAATCCTGTTTGACTAATGTAACCACATGATTCAACCCTGCAGCCACTGTGTTGTCATGTTTTCTTTGATCTCAAATCACCCCTTCTCTGCTCACTGTACACATTTGTAGAAATATAGGTGGTGGAAATGAAGCCATTGAAGATATGAGTTGCCCTCCATCACCCCCTAGTGGTAAACCTGGAGACACATTATTGAAGACTTGATACAGTGGCAAATTAACATTCACTTTTATTTTGTATAGCTTTCAACTAAACCATCTTCAGGCCTGTGGCTTTCCTGTTGTATATACAACATACATACATAATTACAACAAGTATTTCTCCAACATGTAACATAATAAGTGATTTACAGATTAAATACAACACTATATAAAGCATTTTTAAATAGTTTTGGCTAATAACAGCAACTGAAAATCAGAAAGTAAAATATGGAGAAACTTGTCATTACTCAGAGAATAATTTATGTATCATGTATGTTTCTAAAGATTTTAAATGCATAGTTAACATGCACAACTGCCCAGGGACTGCAGATGGAAAGTAGTAGTAGCTAAATCTGGTACAAATGATCTTTTCTTTTGTAAGATTAATGAGTTTGTACATGGTCCCTGACAAATAAAGAATAAAGAATAAAAACAAAAACAAAAACAAAAGCAAAAACAAAACATCTATGTTCTACCCTTAACAGTAGATCTCCAAGGTTCCGCTCCTTCTAGAAAATACCCCGTGTACTTCCTTTTCTGATTGACGTAATTTATTATTATCTGTCCTTAACCCAGACAGGAAGTGAATGAAGAGTGCAAACTTGTGTTTGGCCACATGTTTGTTTGTTTTCCTTCCTGGTTGGTTCTTTTGGATGCCAACACTAGAGTGGACCACGGTAGTTTCACGCTCTTTTGACCTCACAAATGGACCTCAGTACACAGTTTATGAAGTTGCCCGCTGTTTTTTACATCTAATGGCTTCATAGTCTATAGTGATGCTTACACTTTTTATGGGTTATGTTTTGTAAAAAAAAAACAAAACAAAAAACAGCACCCCACTTCATGACTGTTTTCTATCTTTCAGTACAGATGAAGCTCTTTTACGTGACCTCTCGTGCCCCTCTATAGACCATCACAGTCACCATGTGGATTACACTTTAGGCCACTGGTCTTTCATGTTTTAGGACATAATCAAATGAAAATAAATTATCAAATAAATTATCAAAATAAATAAATAGTGCAGTGTTCTTAGTTAATTGGTTATTTGAGTTTAGACAGTCATTTAAAACAATGTTGAGAGCTTTTAGAATCATTGAACATAAATGAAGCAACTGTTTCTTAAAATATCCAAGCCAGTGGGTCATTATTTATTGATAATTATGTGTTAATGATTTATGTTCAGAATGTGCATGTCTATTCTGTGTTATTCCAAGTAGTTTTTCTGACCCAAGTTTCACTCCACACTCTGTCCTCCTGAATGACAATGAGTAATCTCCTGCTGCTAGTGTCTTCTGCTACTGCTAAAGAAAAACCTTAATACAATTCTCCATCTTTCCCGCATGTCTCAATCCATCAGTAAGGCCATTGTGCTAGCAAAAATAAGAATGAGAGTTACAAAACCAAATGAATACATATTTGTCAACAGTTGTGATTTAAAATGTGTATTGGGAAAAAATTGTGTAGATATATTATTTTAAGTAAACACTAAGGTCCACTAGGCTACTTTTGTGCAGCTTATTATACTGCACTGTACCAATTTAGTAAATGTAAGGGCAAACCATCATTGTGCTAGGACTGTCTGTTCCCGCTGTCTCCCCAAGTCTGTCTGCTTTGATCGATCAGGAGTTATAAGGGCATTCATGGCATTGTCTATAACCCTCTTTTGTGTTTTTAACGCCTGTAGTCTGTGATGTATGCTTTATTTGTGTCTTAAACAAATGTGTGTAATGTAAGTAGGTGAGGAGTACAAAGCCATGTGGCATTAAAAATACTTGAAATTATGGTCAACCAGACTGATCTAAAAGCCAAACAAATGCTTTGTTAGTATCAATGAAGAGTTGTAGTACTTCTTCTGCTGTGATGCTGGACACTAGTAGTACTAATGTTGTAGCTACAACTACCGGTACTATTTTTTATGAGCAGATCTAGACAATACAGCAATTACCACCACAACTAATACGGCTATTGTTGCTTGCTACTAGTTACTGTAGACTACTACATATTTCCACTAATACTATTGATTCAACTACAATGAAAAATACAGTGATTATAGGCAGTTAAGACAGTTAAATCTTTGACATTTTAAATAAATCTAACTGATTGGTAGTGCCTTTAACGCCTGTATTTCTCCATTCTCTTGTCTCAGTTCATCAGTGTCCTGAGGGGGGAGAGGGGGATGCAGAACCACCCCCCATAGTGTATTTAGCTTTGTGGAGCCATTCTGTTGTCTGTGGTATGTGTAAGTTAACCCTCCAAATGTGCACAGCCCGGGACGTCCTGAGTCACGGAGAGCAGAGTGACAGAAGCTTCTGGAAGTCACCCACAGGGGCACTGGGACAGTATCTACGGATACTAGCTGACGCAGTCGAGGAGGAATGTCATGCCTTTACTAGAGAACCTGCTAGACTTGCCGTCACATAATAACAATAAGTCACATGACTATATTTATTGTCATATGGACAGCCCTTTTATCAGTATTTATAAGTATAGAAAGTGTCACCACTACAATTATATTTTTACCACTGTTGTTCCAACTCTTATAGTTCCATAAGATGCTACTGTCTACTTTGGATAAATGAATGTATTTAAGTATACATTTAATACAGTTTTTTGTTTTTTTTTTGTGTGAAAATAAACTGATATTTTTGGTCTTTTTGATACAGTAGACCCAAATTGAGTCCCATACAAACTTTGAGCAGTGTGGTTTTCTTATGTAATCAGCCTTTTCCCTAAATCCTCCCTCTCTCTTGCTGTGGCCCCTAACCCCCTCTGTGCTCATTAAAGCTTGTATTCACTCTCCATTCTCCTCCTTCCTCTGCTCTCCAACAGTAGACCTTTAACCTCCAGGGTTCCTCTACTACAGTATAAAATATTTGGCAACTTGTTTAGACTTTAGTAATTTTACCACAGTGTGACAAGGAATACTATTAAAACTTTAGCTTTAATCTGGGTGTGTAATATGTACTCAAAATAATGGCATAGCAGCATTTACTTTAATTTGTTTTTCTAAACCCATATCTAATACTGTTATATACAATAATCTGTGGAACCTGTGGACATTACAATATGCTTAAGGATATATGCCTAATTGCACTGACTGAATATATGTGCCTCAATGCTAGTTTGTAAATTGCAAAAGGATTACTACTAAAGCAGTTTAGCTTTTGTCACTAAAAGGGCAGTCATGTGCGCTCTTATATGCAATAGCTGATTTGTAGGCCTCATATGACTGTAATCTATTTCTTCACAGAAGCCTGTATCCTCCTAATACAGGAAAGGTGTCACTTACAAAAACATATTTAGTCTGGTTTGTTTTTGATAATCCAGACTCAAAACTCACCTGTTCAGACTGTCCTACCTCTTATAACCAAGCACACATCTTTTATCAATCAGTTTTTTGTTATATTTTTTAATTGTATTTATATGTTTTATCTTATTTTATCTTGTTCAGTGTCCTTGGGTGCTTTGAAAGGCGCTTATAAATAAAATGCATTATTATTATTATTATTATTATTATGATTCATCTCTACACAATGTCTGGTGACGTATAATTATTACAAAAGGAACTTGATAGTTTTACTTTTCTTTCAGTTGGCCTCATATTGTGTGCTGAGTAAACATAGATGGGTATTTCTTGGTACCTTTTTCAATTCATGTGCTGATTCAGTTGGAGCCAGGAAATAAGAGCTGAACCCTATGTATCAGCTCAGTCAGACTAGGTTTAGGCCTAAATTAATCCATTAAATAAATTATACTGTGTGCAAAATCTTTGCAAACTACTGCTGAAAGTTGAAGAGAATCAATCCCCCTCCCTTCAGTCTGCTCCCTCCCCCTGCCTCTCTGAAGGCTTCTGGTGGTCTGCTTTTTTCCCTTGTCGGTTCACATCCGTCCTCCAGGTCTCTGCCTCCTCTTCCCCTGCGGATTTCATGCCCATTGGACACTTTTAACTTCACACCAAAGTCTTTTAAACCTTCATCCTTCCGACTAAGGACACGTCATGTGGCTTACCCGAACCCCCCAAAACCTCCATCATCTCTAGCTCCACAGACTGGCTTCAAAACTATATAGGCTCTTGTTATGTAAAGCAAGTGTTAGCATTCAAATGTAGTTGGAGGAATGGCTAATACCAACAGACTTTGCAGTTTGGACTTCAGTTGGCATGATTTATTGGATGATTTTTCATTTATGACTGCAATATTCCTGAGTGACGACTTCCTTTTTGGCAAGTTGAAGTTTGGTGGTTTAGAGAAGTGACTTGAAGAACAGAGAACCGGTGGTCTCCTCTTTTCTTTAACATCTCAACATCATCTAATGAACAGAAAAGGATGAACTGAGGATACATACACATACGTCTACCTGCAATGGAGGTCATCCTAAATCTTGTGACTCCTGATACTTCTCCTTCTTCTACTGTGAGTTTTAAAATTATATTTACACACAGTATATCTGTTAAAAAGTACATGTACTATCAGTAACAAATGCTACAACAAATACAACTCTTAGTACTTTCATTTACAGCACTGTAATGGCATTGTAATAGAATATAAATAGCATAGTAACTCTTGGAAACTGACAAAACTCTACATCAGGACTAATTAGTACTTATCCTAATGCAGTATGAACAATACATGTTGCTAGGAAACATGACTAGTATTTTCTTTGTAATAATATGCTGCAAAATGCATTTATCCCTCATTGTCCCAGTTACCGTTCTATGTACTCGTATTACTGCATGTATTATGAGTACAGGCAGTAATACTTATTATTCTTATTTCTCTGTATTTCATAATGCATTTGTTGATATGTACTTCAAGTTGTTACATAGAGCCTTAGGCTAGAGTCATATGCAAGTGGTGGGTTGCTGTTCTCTGACTCAGACATTGCATAGTATCAAACTGGTCATTATTTCTATCAGCTGTCAAAATTAGTTGTGTTTCATCTTGTTTGTTCTCCCCATCCTGTCCGAGTGTGCAACAGGTATAAACATGTTTTCTGTGTGGTAATGAGACTGTAATAAACTGGAACATTAACTTTCTTCTTCCTGAAGCCTGTTAGACTAAGAATATCTATTAAGGCTGGACAATATGATGATAAAAATTTAACTGTGATCTCACTCCTGTGGCGATGTGTTATTTTGATAAAATTATCATATCAAGATGCAGCTCTATTAGGGTGACCAGACATCCCTCTTTACCCGGAACAGTCCCAGTTTTGAGCCCTGTGTCCCCTGTCCCAGTAGATTTATCTAAAGCCATTGATTTGTCCCAGTTTTATCCAAGTAATGTCCCTATTTTTGACCAATCTGATCCTTGCCAACAGTAAAGGGGGCAATATATTGTCATTTGTTAAAATTCAGAAAACTGTGTGAGACAATGACCATAAGGTAAAATGCACCAACGGTCCCTCAGATTATATATTGACCCACAAGTGAGTCATGAATGGACAATGTTACCCACTATTTTAATTTATTTATACCAACCATCCCAACCTGAGTGTGTCTCAGTTTTTAATTTTGAAAATCTGGTCACCCTAAGCTCTATGCTCAAACAAAGACATCCACACCTCCTATTGGTCAGCCTTAGCAATATTTTGAGTGAGTGACTTATGGATTTAACCAATTGTAATTAAGTGTGCACTTTCTGAAGAAGGAGATAGCTTTAGTTACCTCTTCATGGCAACATAAATTTTACATGAGTCGTGATGAAATTGTGATCTGGCTCAAAGAAAAACGCTATATAAATTAGCCCACCCCTAATATCTATAGTTTTAGCTCACAATGTCTGTGTTGCTGTGCTGTGAGCCTGTTTACATAAACACGCTCTTCTTTCAGAGACGCTAATGACAGGCACCATATACTGTACACACTGTAGCAACACTGTACTTATCCTATCATTTTTATTTGCATGTTTCATATGGTAGCATATTTCACTAGCTTTGGTCTGGTTTGTGTTGATTTACATGATGGCACAATTGTCTGAGGAGCATGCCAAAATGTGTAACCATTATTTGTATAACTTTGCCATATTATAGATGTTATGCTATCCCTCCAGCCAATACATACTTGCATTACTAGATGAGTGTATACGGTAACGGTCCTCTCCTCTTAGTCATTGTCAATTTACAGGTTTTAGCAAGATTGAACTGCAGCAAACCTGTCCCTGTTTTCCATTGTTCAGAGAAGACTGTAACAGGAGAAGCTCCAGGGACAATGCAAAAGCCTTCTCAGAACGAAACCTGAAGTTACTGTCTGAATCGTGTCACATTTGCATCCTGGCACGTGAACCTGCTCCTCAAAGGAAACCCAAGATGACAGACTGGAAGCCACAGACACTCAGCTGTATTGAGGAGACATATAGTAACTATGTGCTTGCAGGTCTACAAGTGACCTTGACTAGTACACTCTACTGTTTCAACAAGTCTGAAGTTAATCCTGACCAAAACAGAACTTTGCCTTGCACGAAGAAATGTTTATATTCAAAATAACCAAAGCTGAACTTCTGAGTGAGGATTTTGAGTTATCGCAACATATCAAGCAAAGGCACAACATACAGAATTATCAGGGTTATCTTTGCAAAATCCATGCATCTTTAACCAGTAAGCAGAAGTGAAAGGTTCAGATTGCAGTTGGCCCGACCCGGTTTGACAGTGGATATCCATCACTGACAAAGGAGAAAGCTGGAGCATCTCTGTTAACTAAAACTAGAGTTACACTGGTTTTGAACTTGAGCTGCAACGTGGTCTTATACCATATCGCTTCTATTGTTGAAGTGGTACATATTCTTTCTCTTAAGTACATACCGCTCTAATATGTATTTCCTTGTCCCAGTCACTTGTAAAAAAAAAAGGCCTATAATATGTAGTAGCAGAGTTTTGATTTTATTCAGAACTGATATAAAACTCATACAGTATTGTTTGCAGGTCTAAAGGAAGCCACAGCACAACAATGTTATGAAAAGTGGCCCGAGACAACATTTCTTATGACTTTATGCCTGCATTTGTGGTCACATTAAGAAAGCTGGTATTTGGGACATATGTTTTGACTGAGAGTGAGAGAGTGAGAGTGGGGCATACAAGGCGTCCCTGTTAGGTGTATCTAATTATGTGTGATGCATATCTAACTACATTACGCTGCTAATGCGTTCTAAATGCTTGTTTGTGTGGGACATATGGCTGGGAGAGTTTAGGTAAGGCTGGTCCATGGACTGCTCTGTTCCCAGGCCTCGGTCTTAGGTCCGAGCTAAGTCCTGCTTGAGCCCATTCACGGCTAAACAGATTGTTCTGGATCAGTTACACAAGCAGGGGCCATGGTGCTATAGGGTGTAGAGTTTTTGTTGTTCTAACTATTTCTATGCTGCCACCAGAGCCACTACTGTTACTACTGTTATTACTACAACTGCTAACTACTACTACTAACTACTACTAACATTTTTGATCCTTAATCGTTATCTGGGCTATAGAGATGCTAAAACACATGCCAAAAGACGTTATAACAAAAACAGCAACATTATCAAATCAAAATGTAAAAATTAAAAAAAAAAAAATCAATTATACACTTTATTTATAAATATTTTCTACCTTTGGAATGTAGTATAACATATAATATTTTTACCTGTATCCTGTTCAAATGTATTTAAATAATCTCAATCTACTACAAAAATAACAGTTTGACTAATCGGAAGAATAATTGCTGACTTGTGAACTACTAAAGTAATCATTAGTGGCAGCCTTACTTTTAGTAGTTTAGTTTTCTTTCAGTTACAGTCAATTGAATATAATTGTCTGGTGAGAAAATGGACTGCTGCTAGTTATATTACACAGTGTAATGAGGTGCAGTGATTAGACTGATTTGTTTATCTCCAACAGAAAACAGGTTCTGCTCAGACATGTCCCCTGCCCTGAGGCACTCTGCCTTATAGACCAAGATACCTGTAGTTCTCACATATGACCCCCCCTTAATGTCCAAGCCAGAAAGTGGGTTGAAACTTTTGATGAAGCTGTGGTAGTATGAAGAGTATTGACACTCACAGTAACAGTAATGATTGTACTAGTGAATGTAGGGCTGTGCATTTAATCAAATTTTAATCAAGATTAAGATTCAGTCATTTGTAATTGTCAATGATATTCTTGGGTTTTTTAATTGAGATGTCCACAGCCAATCCTCAGCATGGGGTTTGGAGCAGAGTTCAGACTTTGGAGGACCAAATTTAGGCCTATTTTTAATAAATGAACTGATTAAAGTCTTTTTATGTTCAGGAAATAAATATATTGAAATCTATTTTTTATTAGTTTTTAATAAGACAAAATAAAAGTTTTCCCCACTTTACTGTAAAAAGTATATGTTTACTTTTTATTGCACTGCAGTAATACATGTTGAACAGCACACACAATTAGCTAATCCTTAGGCCAATCCTTCTTATTTGACTGTGATTCTTACTGTGGGTTATTCACGGACAAACATGAAAGTCTCCAGCTGATTAAACTCCAGTCCTTTACATAAACAAAACACTTTCTGCTGACTCGTGGTCCAATAAAAGGGTGTGATGTGGGGCACTATCAGAACAGGTCATTGGGCCTCATATCTGCTGTCTCTATCAGATTCACCCCATTCATTTCACATGTACTCTGCCCCATCGTCCTATCTCCAGTCAAAGGCCTGTCAGATAATTAAGTCATCTTTGAGACAGTAGAAAGCCCCAGAATGTAATGCCAGAGTCTCATTTGTAGTTTTATGTACTACCGATATATTGCTGTTACATGTAAATAGAGATGGACAAATGATCAAAATATGGGTGTTATTGTGAATGGTGTTGAAGATATGCACATTTAAATATAAATACATGTATAGTATAGTATATACAAGTTGCAAAAAGAGCTGATTAAAAATGAAAAATAATTGATATGATTTTATAAAAAAAAGTGAGATGATGAACACTTCTACACTTGATGACTAGTGTAAATGAGTTCATATTTGTCAGAAAATTAAACCTCAACTACATTGAATACTAAATGTATTTAAAACCATGTCTTAACACATACCTGATGGATTGCCAAAATACCATCTGAATATCGTTATCTGTATACTTAAGCACATATCAATACTCATTTTTGTAAATATAACCTCCAC